>MU622338.1:15015-33252 GCA_025399235.1 Backusella circina FSU 941 | reverse complement strand
GGAATCAATGATATAATTTTGACTGTGTTTAGCTCCTTTGGGACATATTCAAGTGTTTATAGTTATCAATTTATAATCAATGTTCTTTCAAGATCATGTTAAAGACAAGGTTGTAATACGTGTTACTTTGTAGAAGAAATACAAATACTGAAGTATTAACGATTATTATTAGAACATACATCCCTACAAACATTTTACTTTAAATAAATAATTAATTGGGACTTATGCTAAAAGTATTCATATACTTGTTTTTACTTTATTCAAACACCAGTTTTCATATGTCTATATTTTTGTGTAGTAGCCTGGAGCTAGCCAATAGTGGCTGATTTCGTTACCACATTTCACCTTTGTTTTTCGTACAGAAAGAACACTGCGACTTCCGAACAAGGATCTATTTTTTTTCTGAACACCTATTTTGATACACCTAATCGCACCTCTACTTTCTAGGTACTCTAATACATGATGTAGTTCGTATAAAGTAAAAAAACACTCAAGTGATTCTTTTAACTGCACCTATTATTAATATTATTATTTAAGTTTTTGAACAATATTTGTTGCGTCTTAATATAACATACCAGTGAGATACCAGGTCTCTCCAAAATATGGCTTAAAACAGCTCGAGAGCATCCTTTCAAGACAGGTAAAAGGATATTTCCTGACGTATCACACCACATCCAAGGTTCCATTAGATTTACATCATCGCTCGTTCTTATTAAATATTCTGAAATAAAGTCATACGCTACATAACGCAACTGTGTTGATCCTACCAGCTTTATCAAAGGAAGAGTACTTGATGTTAACAATTCGCAGCATCCTACAACATTTCTCAAGCTCTTCTTCTGAGATTCCATGTCTATTTCGTCTATAGATGCACCAAACACTCCAAAGCTCTTAATAATATGATATATTTTTGCTATTTCAGGTTCCTGGGCCTCCAAGTCTTGAAGTTGCTTCGCAATGTCATGAACAGGCTCTATAATAGGCTCCATGATGCTGTCCTGGTTGTGTATAGTTATTTCCTTCGGATTTGCGATTATATTTAATCCACTTGTGACGAATGATCCACATAATGCACCTAAATTTTTATCATGAGATAAATCCATGAAACTATAGAAAAAATATTTTTACCTGCTGATAATTTAGGATATATTGCACCTGTTCTAAGACGGATATATCTTTGCCGATTCTTTATATCCAAGTTAAGCTTGTAAAGAAAGAAATAAGGATTGGTAAATTATACGCAATTGAAAAGGCTTCAATTGTTTTACCTTGTTTTGAGATGCTAAATCCAGTAGGCAAGCAGTTTCATTTCCATTTAGATTAGTTAACTCTACTGCTTTTTCATTTATTAACTTTGAGAAATAATTCCTTGCTTCATGAAAGAAACCAAACGGCGCAACTCCGGATGCTAGAACGAGAAATCTTTATAATGCAGTATATTATTATAGGTTTTATTAACACCAATATTATATTACCTATCTGATATTTGCAGCATTCGGCCAGGTATACGCCCTTTTTTCGCTGTTGCTCTAACGACAACCCCCTCCTCTTGCAGGAAATTGGTAGCTTTTATGATAGAATATTCGGGGTATCTTTTCATAAGTTTATATGCTTCATCTGGCTTGTAAATGTCTGGAGGTAACATCATAAGCATCTAAATGAAAATAAAATATAAATCGTTATATGTACATATTAGTGTTGAAGAAGTACGTACCTTTATCGTAATAGCGATTGCTTCAATTATGATGCTTTGACTATCATTTCTACATATTTTACTAGGTACATCATATCTTGATTGGCAAAAATGAAATGTCGATGCACTTTGTTCTTCTTTTATGCGCCACTTTTGTAGTTCTGTATTGTATTTACTAATATAAAACTCATTCCTCAGAACTTGATAATTTGCTGGTAATATGACAGATTGTCTATTCTCTATCCGTTCTCTATTATAAATCATGTTTAGTTTATACCGAATAGAAACATAAAATAAAACATACGTGTCATGCTGTATACTCAAAATAAAATATTCAAGAAATCCTTTTAAATCATAGTTTACAGTATCCCAGGGGTTTTTATCCACTATATCACCATTTTGAATTCCTTTTTCAAAGACTCTTTCCCATTGTTCCTGATACTGCTGTACTTTGACAGGTAGATTTGGTATAGAACGCATCATGTGAAACCACACTCTTCGACATTTTTCAGGGTTTCGGTTTTCAAATACTTTCTTTATAGGACTCCAGTAAAACACACTGTCTTTAGCTCTCACTCGCATAATGACATAGCATAAAGCCAAGGCGTCTTTTTCAACTTGACTGAATGGTGTTTGCCAATTTATATCATCTATTTTTTAATTGTATATATGAGAGATTACCATAAAAAAGCTAGCCATTTAATGTTTTCAACGATAACAAAAGAAAAGCCATCTATTTATATAGTTTTTTTTTTTTTTTTTTTTTGCTTACCTAGATAAGCTTTGTTTCCATGTTTACTTTTAACTTTTAATTTTCTAAATCGTCTACTACCTATAAATGTGGGCTCCAAGAAAGAGGTTTGCTTTTTTTCTTCTATTTCAACCTTTTCATTTTTGACAGAAGCAGCCATCAATGTTTGAATTACATCACTCGCTTGATTTGTCTTCTTATTTTTTCCCTCCCTAAGCTTTATTTTATTCCGCTCTTTCCTAAAGGCATCATCAAGTGACATGTAGTAGGTTCTGATGCGTTCCATAGATAATCGCAGTTGCTTTGATAAGTGAGCCATCAACGGCTTATTCGAAGAAGAAGGTGTTGATCCAGTTTCATAATCAACAAATGAATTAAGAGTAGCCTTTTGTTCATCTGAGTAGCGTTCTTCAGAAAACCATGAACGCATGAGTGTAATATTATAAAGGGGATGTGGTTTAACATATGTAGATAAAGAAGCAGGATTATCCACCAAAAACGGATGCACTTTGACGTAGTAATTTTTGAGTTTATGCCAAAACATGTTTACATCTTCCGTACTTTGTAACACCATGGTTTCTAATAAGGATGGAGGCGATGTAGCATAATTATAGATGCGCCCTTCTTGTTTAACCTCAAATACAAGTTTAGAGTTTTCACGTAGCTGTCTTATCAGTTCAAGGGCTTCTAATACATCCAACATGGAACTAATAAGATTCTTTAGTCGTTTGTTGACACCAGACAACTTGGCTTGTATATATTCAGGCAAATCTTTTAAACATAGTTCACGATGGGCAGCTGTTTTGATAAATTCCTGCATTTCGGTATCCAGTGAAAGTGACGCAAATATTTTGATTAAAAGATCCAATGGCATCAGAGTAACAAAATCCGAGCTGTCTAGTATTTTTTTGTTACTAGTGTGGCCATGCATTTGCAAAAAGCGAGTGAAAATATAATTGTGTATTTCACGCACTCTGAGCCATTTTGATGAAATCCAACCATTCTCAATTGCAATCGGTCTCCATATAGAATGTTTCAAGTTTGCTTGATATGTGGCTTTCTGATTTTCAGGCTCTTTACTAGGGGATTTATCTACCGAAATCTTTCGAAATTCCTTCATGTTTAGAGGAATAGGAGTGGTCCATCCGACCTTATATTTTTCAATAATGTCAGTAAACTCCTTGCTGTTTTCATCTAGAGAATGATGAAGTAGGAACGTTTTATATTCGACCAATCCAAACTTCATGGATATATCGGATGTCACTATCTTTAGTCTGCCTTCGCTATTCAAATCGTTCGCCAAGTTTCGAAATGTTTTACGAGCTATTTTTTGTGCTCCTGCAGCTTCTTCGATTTTGTTGAATTCGGTAAAAAGATCCTGATTAATTTCACAGATGCGATTTTTTTCTAGAATATCCAATATAGTCTGTTGTCGTCGTAATTTTGTTGTATTTACTGCATTCTTTTTATTTGTCTTTTTTGGAGTGGGTTCAGAACAGGGCAATGCTGATAAACCAGTCTCAGGTGATCTCTTTCGCTTTTCACCCGGAACATTTTTTTCATCTTGCTGTTCCATTACTGTTGTTCGTATTTGTTTTGTTGGTGGTTCAGTTTCCGTGTTGTCGTCTCTTTCATGTGTCAAATCTTGAACTTGTTCTCGTGGACGTTTATTATTCTCACTTAAATCCATTGGCTTGTCTGATAAATCTTGCCTTGTATTAAGTTCTAGTTTGTGATAAGCATCACTTGAAAAGTAACGATATTGGCGTGCTTTATTTGCTATCTCTTCTGTTCGATAAAGCATATATTGCTCTGTTTCTGGATCTGGTGTATCGCATACTTTATCCAGATAAAAATTAATAAATGTCCATTTTAAATTTGGAAATCTTTTCAAAAAGTCCTAAACCGATAACATTAACAAGGTTAATGATTATGTATTCTATAAATAGAATAAAACATACCTGTTTATCAACTCCATTTTCATTAGCTTCTACTATAAATTGGTATATTTGATACTCGATAGGAAGATCTCTGGAGGTACCAGCAAACTGTAGGGGATATTCACGCTTATTGGGTGCATTTGCTATACACAATGATGAATCCATATTCAATTCATATAAATACATTGTGAATTACCTTTATTAGACACTTGAGTTGATGAAGGGAGTCGAACACACGGTGTTAGATTGGTTCCATCATTTGCTTTTACTTTTTCCAATACGCCCTTTTCATGAAAGCGTAAAATCCGTGTTTGTACCCATCTAATATCTTGTGCTTCGTCGCATCCCTTAAATATTTATAAATACATAAACCTTTTTGTTTTTTTTTTAAGAAGCTTACCAATTTAGAAACAATCGTATTTAAAGCCATCATATTATCTGGTGCATTTTCCAGTAAATCCAAAATCTTCTTATCCAGCAACTCTAGCCGAAAAGCACTTTTTGAATCAACTCCCATTGTCTCTTTAATCTTGTTTTCAGGTACGAATCGATGAAAATAGAGTAAATTTGTCTTCTTTTTCGATATATAAACCGATTGTCGTATGCTGTATTGTCTTTAATCAACTGTACTTGTTTTTGACTTGCTTAAACTTACATCAAACATAACTCAATTAGCCTTTTTAAATAATAAAATGTAGACCGTGCATCCATTGACAATTCCTCACCCAGTTGGATTTGAGTAATACCTTCATACTTCTTTTTAGCAATATGTCTCAGCATACCCTTATGCGTATCCGATAACTTATGATCCTCAGGCTAAATTGCCATTACACAAGTCAAGTCAATCCGTTTTTATGCAGTGATGTGTTGTTCATATTTACCTTTAATACACCATATAATAAACGGTTTTGTAATTGATTGTTTGTCTTTACACTCTTTATTATAGTATTTGCTTTTTCAAATGTAATTGCTTCAATATCAAGTAAACCATTTTCCTATAAAAAACAAATACACTTGAGTAAAAAGCAAACCAACGTCGGATTTGTTTATGCATGTTACACTGTAAAATAGTAACTTGTTATTTGTCTTTATAAAGTTCCATATGTGTTTTTTATACAATATATCCCACTTGAGGGGGGAGCGTCTCACTTGCTCGGTTGATTTATTTGCAAGTGTTTCAAGCTGAAGCCAAAAGTCAGTCCAGCTTAAACCTAACAAATATTATGATTTAGTTGACAATTGACAACAAAAACAAAAAGTTCACCTTCTTGTCCTTCAAGAGCCAAATCATTTGCAATTTCATTTGCAATCTCGTTAAACATTTCAATACAAGATCAATAACAATGGCAAAGTTCAATGGAGCTAAAGATATAAAAAAAAAAACCAGAAAAAAAAACCACAAACAATCATTATGTCTAATATTCCAAGCCCGCTTGGTGCAAAAAACGGAGTATTAAAAGTGTATAAAGCCATTTATTTATCAAGATCTATAAGTGTTTAAAGTGTTTGCTAGTTGAACAAGTCCCAGCCTTGCATCAGAAGGTGGCAGTTTCTCAATAGCATTAATAGCTAATTCAATATGTTTATCTACAAGCTTAAATGTCTTTTTTAAGCCACTTGTTTGGTATACCATAACACGAGCCTATTGGAATATGCGTTAATCAACCCAATGACTTGTAATAGTTTTTCTTTTTTTTTTCTTCTTCTTTTACCTGTTCAATATCACCAGTTTCTTTAAATTGGCGCTGAATTAAAGGCCCCAACTCTGAATTTTCTTCCCAAGCCAAGAGTACTGGTGCAGTTGCCCAGCCATTTAAATCCAATTTTGCTGCAGACGCTGTGAAATTTCTTATATCTTCCATCAACTATGATTTTATATACTTGAATTAAGTAAATGCATTTCTCTCTTTTTTTTTTCTCTTCTTTCCCTTTAACTACCTGAAAAGCAATTCCTAAATGACGTCCATAAGTATAGGCTGAATTTGAAATATCTGCAGTACAGCCTGAAAGCACTGCTGATGCTTTACAACTCTGAGCAATCAAACTTCCCGTTTTAAGATAAATCTTGTCCATGTAATAATCAAATGCCTTTTTTTCATCTGGTTCCTTCTCATTTGGACTCTGAAGTTGCATAAATTCTCCTTCTGCCAAATTCGCAATACAAGTTGCTATCAGCTCAATGCACTCTGAGCTTCTCAACTCGGATAGCGCTAATGATGATCGTGCTAGCAAAAAATCACCAGCCAGGATTGCCATTTTATTACCAAAGGTGGTATTTGCACCTACATCTGTCTCGATTACATCGTAATGTAATAAATAAGAGGTATGAAGCATCTCGGATATCTCTGCTAAGCGTCTTTGAGTGGTTACGATAGGTTTCTCCGAATTTGAGTGTCGGGTGGGGTCATAGGTGCTGCGTTTTGGTGCTGAACAAGTTGCCTTGGCTACCAAAAGCACAAGCAAAGGTCGAATACGATGGGTGTCTCCTTCTAGATACTGTTTACCGATTGTTTTAATAAATGGATGGCCTGATCCAAGCAATTGTGTAATGTTTCCTTTGAGCTCCCAAAAGTCTTTACCAATAATTTTGACTGGATCAAATATTCTTTCAGCATCGACCGAACTAACAAGACTCTGTGCCTCCATAACAGCGTCATTCCAATTGTCTGCTTTACCCGTAAAGGGCATTGTTTCAATGACTGGTTTGGTGATCTTGCGGAGAGGAGGCGCGTTCAGAATGGTCGATTTTATGACATTTATACCTTGTGCAAACCTGTTTATAGGTGAAGTCTCTACTGCATCTTGTTGTGGTGCTGATTTGAAGGCAGCTCTATTATAGTGAAAGCTAGCAATTGTAGGTAGCCTTAAACCAGTACGTCGAAAGGCAAGGCGACTGCTTGAAGATAACATATTTTTGGTGATAAGAAAATACATGATGCTCCCTGTCTCAAATTTCAAATGCATTTGGCTTCACCAGTCACATTCCCAATTTTAGAAATTTTCTTCCACTGCTAAAAATAAGCGAAAGATTTGGCAATATCAAATAGCATGTCTACAATTGAGAATGATAGCTTCTTAGCATAAACATATCCAATTTATAAAACTATTTATAAAGCATACTATTTGATAGTTTTAAGCTTATTTTGACATTGAATCCAAAAGAGGCAACCCTTTTATGAATTATTGACAAAATAAGAATCAAAACAATTAACTCTTGTTTTAGAATCTAACCTGTCATAAGAGAGATGGTAGATCAAATAGTCGATAAACAAGTCTAGGGGCCATTATTAAAAACAAACATACTCTTTTTTTTTTTTTTTTTTTTTTTGCTCCATCATTGTTGCTCCCTAAATATTTTACAAACTACCTATTTTGTGTGGCTTGTTCTGAGTACAATATTATTAATTAGTAGATTAATGTGTTAATGAAAAGGGTAAGATGCTCAACTAGTCTATGGTATAACATTCTAGTTTTTTTTTGGGCTCCATCGTTTAATTTCCATCCAAGAGCTCTATCAGACATAAATATAAAGCATATCATCATTTTGTTCTTACATTGATCTCAAGAACTTTGCTTATTTTTTCTTTTTAAGCAGTTGGTTTTTCAACTATGACGATTTAATCTAATTGTTCCAGATTTATATCTGGGCTCTAAATTATTGTACCTTTGTATTACGTCAATTGTCTTGGTAAAAAAGACAAATGGTGTATACTACATTATATTATATAAAATGTTTTAAAGTAATTAATAATAAACATATGACACGATCATGTCTCTTTTGAATCAATTAATGATATTGTATGGTTTATTCAATTGTTTGACCATCAAATATCATTACACTATCGTATCAAAAAGATATTTATAGATTAATCTATCTATTGTGCTAAATTTGATTTCGGAAAGACTATTTCTGGATTTGGTGGAATTGTAAAACCTCTTACAAATGTATATATTCGTTCTTGTATTCTGCAACTTGTGTTGGTTTTCTGATATTCTGCTGTATCTTGTACAGGAACAGGTTTATTTCATCGCTAAGGAGTCACCTTATTACTTGTACTTTTTCGCACTCTTTTGTGAGGGGGCACACACATAAAATAAAGTAGTAATAAAACAAGGTTGTAAATTTCTAAATATTTTTATGATATATAAATTGCTCCTTTTAATAAATAAAATAGAATAAAAAAAAAAAAAAAATAGTAAAAGAGAACAAATTAAAATGGAATGTGATATATGTATATGTTATTTGAAATGTTTTTCTTTGATTTTTTTTTCTTCAGGGGGGTTTTTTTTGTACTTCTCTTTTATAAAAGAAGCAGTATAATAATAATAGTAGTTTGTAGTCTAATGCATGTCACGCAAGTGAACATCATGATGATTCAAGTTTTGTTGAGAGTTGGTATCGCTGCTCAAGCTAGTACGACTCTGACCTTCATTGAACATATGGGAGAAGCCGTTGGGGTCACCATAACCTGGTGCAGGGGCGATCTTTTCAGTTGATGGGAAAAATGGACCTGAAGGTGCACCTGGTCTACTTACTCCCTTGGTGCCACCTTGGTTAGCGTTATCCAGTGAACGGAAAACTTCATCATCGACATAGTATGCCTTGAAGAGTAGTTCAAGTACTTGCATACGTTCCTCAACACGGGAGACACGCTGGGCTTCCGATTCAATTCCAAGATTCTGGAAGTCATTAACACTAAATCGGTGATGGACGGGGTGCACAAGGGGGATACCCGAATCACTCGTCTTAAATTTGGACTGAAGACCTTGTAACAATGATTGTTTGAGACCACCAGTAGACCATCTGTGTACGACACCCCAGGGAGATCTTGGACGATATCCGAAAAGCCATGCTTGGGCGGCGATCAATAAACCAAAAATACCACCAACAAAACCAAGAGCGTTAACCAAAGTATACATCTTTACTTCACGATCGATTAATTCTTCAAAGCTGTTAGGGAAAATAGCAACAAGACCAAGATCAGCATGGCCAGAGGCATAATTAGGGTTGGGTGATTCGGAACGGAAGTAACTATCAATTTCAGGTGTATGGTTGTAGATGGGGAGGAAACCAACATAATTCCAACCAACAGACTGGAGGTAACGGTGATCGATCAAATCGTAAGCCATAGCGCTGTAAGTGAAAGGTTCAATAGTGTAGACATTGGTTGCTTGAATGTCGTTACGTTCTGCGGTTTGCCAGTTGAGAACATCTGCCTCTGACAACAAGCTGGTTGTGTCGTCACTGATACCATAGACTTGAGTGTTAGGATCCATTTGTTTAGGATAGACTGAAACATGGACACGTGCGCTTGTTGCAGTTTGATCACCAAACATGGTGAAGAGCAATCGAGAGCCATTGTTGGCGCCAGAGGTGGAAGTCATGGTGAAGTCACTAGGGGCGCGGAAAAGGAAACATTTGACATTACCCAAATCGTCAGCAAAAGTGGGTGTGAATTTGCTCATATCGAGTTGTTGGACAAAACCTGTACAAGAGTAGCCATTATCGGTCTGACAATTGACGCCAGGGGCACCATTATCACCATTAATGACAGTAGCAGCCTGGTCGGGGAAACCATCAAAACAGAAGCGAACATCAGGTACATCTACTGTAGCAGAAGCGGACTCGATTCTTTGAGTGACATTGGGGCTGTCAATAGCCTGCTTGATAACAAATACAAGGAACATTGCGAAAATAAACAAAAAGAACACTTGTGAGACAATACGGGATGTCTCGGCCCAAACGGGTTCACCTGTACGAGGTTTCCAGATATCGTTGTGAATACGGACAACCAACCAACGAACATAAGACTGGAATTTCCAAAGAAGGAAGAGAATAATCAAAAGTAAAACGACACCAGCAACAGTAACACCTGCAATAAGTCCTTTGGATACCCCACTACTGCTACTCGAAGATGATTCACCAAACTGCTGCAACCAAGAACCGGTGGACAAGTTGAAAACGTTGATATCATTGTAATAAGAGTTTGATGATTCACCTGAATAAATAAATGGTAAAGGAAGTCAGTCAGTCATGAGAATTTATTCTTATTTCGTTCTATCTTGAAAAGAAAAAAAATATATTTTTAGTTTCACTTACCAAAAGCAACAGTAAGAGTCTTTCCATCCAAAAGGGCACCAGATGCATATGAGCGTCTGGAAGGTGGAATACCTGAGTAAGTAGGAATAGTCCAGGTCATGGTCTTTGTATCCAAAATAGCAATAGCATTTGTATATTGTCTGTTTCTTTGAATAGAAGCACTATCACCTAAAGTAGTGATTCTTTAGTATGTATATTTTTATATTATGTTCTTTTTTTAAATTAAAGACGTACCACCAAAAAGAATAATTTGATCATCAGAATCTAATTAAAAAAATACACAAGTGAGAAAGACGGACTATGAATTTTAAAAAATAAATAATAAAATTGATAAACTTACTGACAACTGCAATATGATCAGAACGGGAGCTAGGATAAACATTACCAGAAGCAGCGGTGATATTAGCAACGTTCCAAGAGTTGCTGGATATAGTGTATACCCAAGCGGTTTGCATACTAGCAAGAGTGTTTCCACTAGAAGTCTGAACGACACCTCCAAGAACAATAATTCTTCCGTCACTATATAATATTAATAACAACAGATATAATTAGTCATGATTTACAGATCAGGTTTATTTCCCAATTTCTAAAATTAATGACACTTACCTCAATAAAGAAGCGGTGTGACCATAACGACCGACACCAGGAGTATTCAAATTTGTAACTTTGAAGTTGGCATCCAACACACGAAAATCAGCAAAAATAGCGTTTCTAGCAGCAAGAGTTCCGCCAAATACATATGTTTGCTGTGTCTGGGGGTTGTAAGTAGCGGAGAAAGCTTCTCTGTTGAATAAAATAGATGTATCATTTTCACTGACAACAGCGTTATTGCTAGCGTTTGCTGTCCAAGTCTGGGATGCAAAGTTGTAAGAGTAGATTTGCAAGTTTAACGCAGAAGCTTTGGTAGCGTTGGTAACACCACCCATAATAACCATGTTCTGGTTATCTGATGTTACATAGCCCTGTCCGTAGATGGTTCCGTTAGGTGCGTTGATCTGAGGTACAACCTCCCAGTTGTATGTACTGTCAGTCTGAGTTAATTTATACAAATCGTTGGTGTATGTAACTGTAGCGTTCTCGCCACCAAAAAGATATAGTGAGTTGTTGACTTTTGCTGAAATCATACCTCCCTTAAAAGGGAGTGTATTCATCAAGTTTGGCACATAAAAGTAACCATGTACTGTAGTAGTGAAGGCAAAGAGCGCCGTTAGCAAGAAGATGGAGCTCTTCATATATACTCTATACAAAAATATACGAAGTTGGTATTTATAAACAAAAGCGAGAAGAAATGATAAAAATGAACAAAGAAAGAAAAAAGAAGAGAAAAAAAAATAATAATAGAGAAAAAAGAAGAGAAGGAAAAAAAAAGAGAAGGAAGAATAATAATGAACTGGGAACTCATTTCATAAAGTTAGTAAACTGGCACAAAGAAAATAGGAGGTAGGACATGAGCAAAGACTTTAAGTGGAGTTCCAATAAAAGAAAGTAATATTTTCAGCTAAAAGGACCGAGACCCTTTTTTCTATTTGGCTGTAGTTCTCACCCCCTTTGCATCGTAGTTTTAAAGTAGAGCTAAATATATATAAAAAGATACTTTTTAATCATATAGATTATTTGTGAAATAAATAAAGCCAAGACGAGATCTTCATTTGAGCTAATTTTATATCTCCGATATTTATATAACAATTTTGTATTAAGCTTATCCAATCACCGCTTACTCAAAGTCTATTGCAATCAGCTAAGAGAGGCTTCAAGGTACCTCTATTCTCCTTGCACGTGTTTAAGGTAAATATTAAAATCTTAGCCTCCGCGACTAATTATAAACCATTTTGAAACTATTATACTTGTACGACCTCCTTTTTAATCACTCTACTTTTTGGTCACAGAGATCAATTGGTTGGTATTTACAAATTACATATAAAAATGGCCTAAAAATAACAGTTTTTCTTCATTTTACCTACTGACCTTTAACACTCTAATTATGTCAAAATAAATCCCCTGTTGGTGATGCAAACATTGACAATGAACCTTAAAAAGTGAGACTTTCTGCATACTCAATGCTTGCTTTTGTTTATTGAAGATCGGTGTTATTTTTTATGTGCTTCAGTATTCTTGTTTAATGCATTTAAATCAACATAAAGATACATAAGGGGTGTCAATAAGCATTTTATTCCATTAGATAAAAAAAACATTCTATCCACTTTTCCTTTTTTATATATTAAATACGTCTTTTGAATGTAATATCTTCTTTTTTTTTTTGAAAAAAGAATGAATAAACAAACAAAAAAAAAAAAGTTTATTAAAATGTTTATGATTAACAGGGGAAAATATTACTATCGTCTCAATCACATGAGTCTCATTGCATAAAAAGGGCCATAAAAAGACAGTTACTCTTTACAAGAGAACTGCCCTGAATCAGCTGCATCCACACAGTCTACTTTAAGCCAACCATATCAAAGTAAATTGGATAAGCCCAGCAAACAGGCAAGCAATTTAATTGATGGAATTTCGGATTTTCTATTTTATTTATTAAGGTTGATTTAAGCTCCATTCATGAAAGAGTATTGGTGAAGCATTTTTATGCAATTGGCATATGATTGTTTGACATGATCGAAGATTGCCATGTTATCTTTTTTTTTTTTAAAGGATAAAATAAAGCAAGGGGATGCTTATTTATAAATAAGCACGTTATTGGATGGAATATACATATTTATGTCATGTTTATATTGGAAAAGCTCAAAATGTTTATTTTATTTATGTAAACATAAAGGAAAATATAGAAATTATATCTTTTTATCAAAACCATTGTCTGTATTAGCAGTAATGCCACCAAACACCTTTTCTAGGAACTGCTCGACTCTATCAACATAGCTTGGTCCGGAATCTTCTTCATCAGTATCAGCAGGCTGGGTTTGAGCTCCAGAATCCATATTGGAAGGTGAGCTATAATCATGTTTACCATCAATCCAGTTACACTGTTGCTGAATAGCTTCGTCCGTCTTGTTCAGCTCATTGTACTGTTCGGTAAAACCGTTATTTTCGATGCGAGTCTGTAAGTTGTCTGACATTTTTTATTGCTTTTTAAACAAGAAATAAACGTTTATACATTGCTTTGTGCTTGATGATATTACACTTTTAATGAATATACAAGAAAGAGTATAAAAGCAAATTAATCAGGTCATTCTGGAAGAAGGCTTTTTATATTTGTATTGGTGCAAGTCAAACCCACGTTATTAAAAAACACCTTTTTTATATGCAGAAATAAACAGGTATTTTGATTGGATACATTATCGAGCAGTCCAAAATTGGCACAAAATCTGTGACTATCCTCATTTGTGGCATGGTCGCGTCCTTTCTTTGTTTCATTCATAACACTAACTGGTAAGTACAACTAATAATAAAATGGCTGAAAATTACAAGAATTTAAAGGTTAAGGAGCTTCAAGGTATGCTATGTATTTCTATTTTGATTGATGATGGTCTCTTATTTATTTTTACTGCGCATAGATCTTTTACAAAAGAATGGGCTTCCTCACACTGGAAAGAAAGAGGAATTGATTGAGCGTCTTGTGAAGCATGATGAGGAGCGTACTGCTCAGGAATTTGCTTCATTGGAGGAAGAATTTGGTGATTTGGAGGAATTTGATGACTCTAAAATTAATTTGGAGTAAGTACTGGAGATAATGCCTCAAACTCAATTATTCAACTCATCTATTATCTTTTTTAGAGAAATTCCAGAAACCGAATTTACTCATAAAGAAGAGGAAACAACAGAACAACCAAAAAAGACACAGGAAGAAAGTAAAGAAGAAAAACCTAAACAGGAGGAGGCACCCAAAGAAACAACAACTGGTACTAAACCAAATTCCAATTTTACATTTACTCCTATCGTATTTGATAAGAAACCTACTACCACTACTCCTCCAGTTACTGCTACCACCACTCCAAAAGCCGCTTCTGATACAAACACCCCCGCAGTAGCAGCAGTAAAGGGAAGTGAAGAAGATAAACGCGCCGAACGCGCAAAAAGATTTGGAATTCAATTAAATGAAACAGCAAAGAAAGACATTCGTGCACAACGCTTTGGCTTGCCCAACAAAACTCCAGCCAAAAATCAAACAGCTGTCGATAAGAAGAGTAAGAAATTGGGTGTTGACCCCGAAGTTCTCAAGAAGCGCGCAGAAAGATTTGGATTACCTGCAAGTAAGCCTGCAAGTAAGCCTGCTGGTGGAGCAAAGGTTGTTGCGGTTGTCAATGCAGAAGATGAAGAAAAGAAGAGAAAGAGAGCTGAACGCTTCGCTGCTGACACAGTAAGTATACTCTATGAATTGATTTCATCATCATGGATACTAATTAATCCGTTTTTAACAGAAAAAGCAAAAAACCGAATAAATAAATAAAAAAAAAAACTTTCTATCTTCATTCTCTATAGTTATTATTATTATTAATACTAGCATTAGCACTGGAAATGATAATAAAATAAATATTTATACAAGCCGTCATTTTTTATTCTTTATTGATAGAAATCTTCATTCTTTACAGCAGTTTCATCCTCTTTATAAATTTTGATTGTCTTATCTGCCTCACCCGTAATCAAACGTAAGCCAGTTTTATCAAATGTACTACAAAATACACCAGCTTCTGCATCAAGGGAACCAGGTTGAACAGTAGTATCCATTGATTGAAAGTTATGACCTGATCTCCAATCATTAAAGCCTAATGAGCCATCGTCACCACCGGAGAAGATGACACCATCTTGATTAACGGATAGTGTATTAACGATTGCCTTCTTTCTATCGTAACTCTGCATAAAAGTGCCTTCAGGACACTTCCAGCCCTTAATAGAGTCTGCACTACCACTAACGAAACCAAATTCTGTAGGATGAAGTGCAAGAGCACGTACACTCTTTTTATGATGTGTCAAAACACCCATTGTTTTACCAGCAGCCAAATCCCATAATCTGATAGTATTATCCATAGAACCTGTAATGACTTGGGGATCTGCTTCTTGACATTTAACTGCACAGACTGTGTTTGTATGACCTGTAAGTACATGAATACATTGTTTTGTTCTCATGTCCCATACTCTGGCAGTGGCGTCACGGCCAGAGGTAACCAGGACATCCAATGTGGGATGTAAACTCATTGAATAGACACCAGATAAGTGACCATGGTAGTGACGAATGACTTTGTTTTGTTCTAAATCCCAACACTTTACCATCTTGTCTTCACCACAGGAGAATAGATAAGGGTGTCTTGGAGATACTTCCAAGCCACGCACTGTACTGATGTGACCAGTTAATGAAAGTTTCAAGGTACCTGATGCCATATCCCAAATCTGTATAATTATAGAATATTAGTTGATTTCGTCTATTTCGCATATAAAATCGCTATATACCTTGATTGTACGATCTCCTGCACCAGTGGCAAACCATTTATTTCCAGGTTCAACTGTGACAGCTCTAACCCAACCCAAATGTCCACTAATAACACGCATAAGTTTCCAAGGAGCGTGCCAAACAGGACGAATAGTCTTTGCTTTTGCACGGCGTACAAGTGAACCACTTCCGGCCAAAGTATCTCCAAATATATCTGATGTGAACTGATCCTTATTACGAAGAGCAACCACACCCTCATTCTTACCATCCCTATTCATTTGCAAAAAAAAGGTCATTATTGTGCCATTTCATCGACTCGTTAATTCTTACATTGTTGTCTTTTGGGGAATAGCATCGATAAGTTTTTGTACTTGATTGTTATCTTCATCCATTGTGACGTCTTCTACAGTAACAGGTTTTGAGCGGGCTTTCATGGCAGCCTTTTGTTGTTTGATCAAAGCTTCTGGTAAAGTACGAAGACTCTCATATTCATCGTGTATTTTACTTGTCAATTTAGCGCGCTGACTAGCAAAAAGAAAAAGTGTGTTATTTTATTTTGTTAACGGAAAGAGAATAAAGGCGTGGATGATTTACCTAGACTGTTCATCCATAGCTGCTTGACTGTAAGCTGTAGAGAACATGACTCTGGTCTTTTTGGCTGAATTAGAAATTAGACTATCCAAGTTTTCAGTCGTTGGATCGGAAGTGCTTTCGACTTCTGTGGGTGCAGATCGTTTACTAGTTGCCACAGCCATGGTTTTTTTTTTTTATTATTAGCAAAAGGAAACTTGATCGGTACAATAAAAAAAGAGAAAAAAAGAAAAAGAAATATACATATAAAATTTTGGATACGTCACCAAGTAGTCAATTTCGTTCCGCAATAGCCAATCAGAGTAAAATATGACTCTGCTGTTTGGCTTTTATTGCTTTCAAAGAAGAAAACCTTCCATCTTGAAGCTAAGATAATACACAGACTATTTCACATTTTAAACTTTGTGACAATTAATGAGAATGGATTATCTACTCCAAAATCAAGAAACATCTTGGATGTGGATGAGATACTTTTGAGTGTTGTATTTGAGGCTATAAAAAGAGGATTACCATGTATCTCTTTGAATCTTAGTTATATGCACTCACTGTTTGACCTATTTTAGGCCATTTTTAAACTCACATGTATTAATTAACTAGAAACAGGCTCTCTATTCGTTATGGATAAAGAGTCCCCCACTATATATCAAATATGAAAATATAACTAGACAATCATCCAAGTAGAATCACTCTATCCTTGAGTGAAATTGACTCAAAGTATTTGTTCTGAATCATTTTGTAATAATATCGTAAATGACAGTACATACGAATGAATCAAAAAAAGAAAGAGCATTGACGAGTATCCTTTTTCAAAAAAGATAATACAAGAATTAATAAAAAACTGCAGCATGCACATCATGATTTAACCATGAATAAAGCGCACTCTTATTGTTCTATGAGTTTCTTTTATGATACTTTTTTTTTCTCTTTCCAACTGATAGATACATGGGCTATAATTAATAATAAAATGCATTCGGAATACATTATTTTGGTATAATCTTGGCTTTGGCTGAGTCAAAGTTAAAATTATACAAATTCGTGATAAGAAATAAAAGTACAAATCTCTTTAAGGCTTACGCTTTGACTCTCCTTTTTTATTATCACTTACCTAACTGGCTCGTTTTTAGTAAACAACATGAGTCTACGATTGATTATAAATAATACGTGTTCTCGATTATTCTTTTCAACAGAAATATTAACCCTGGATTTAAGAATTTTGATTCAAATTGTCTTGAATATAGTTAGGAAAATGTCAAAATAGATAACCAGAATAAACTCTCTATTCTTTATGTCTTTATCTAATTGCATATATCATATTCAAATTAAAATGAATGAGATATAGATTCAATGTTAAAGAGCCAAGCCAACCAAGGAGAGAGAGAAATAATGAGAAGTAATGGTATGTTTATTTGTTTATTATTTTAAAAACAAAACCCTTATAATCACTGCATCTTCACGCTAATATCGTCCGATATTAATTATTATTTTACGTAAGCCTTATGTAATAAAACCATATTAGAACCGAAACCGACTCAGTTTCAATTTTAATATGTTTAAGCACTATTCTTTATTTTCATGTTTAGAGAAATTCCGAATGCGAAACTGAGAGGAAAAAATAATAGTGAATGGATTGACCGAGCAAAAATCATTTGTTGTACTCAGATGCTAACTAATATTTATTATGCACAAGAGCTAATAAGAAAAGTTTAACTTTTAATTTGTAAAAGCTCCGCGGCTGTACTGGAGAGCATTAGATAAATACAAACTTGAAATTATAAGTTTTATTGG
>MU622338.1:0-14179 GCA_025399235.1 Backusella circina FSU 941 | reverse complement strand
CCTTATTTATTATTATAGTTGGTTATGGACACGTGACTGAAGAATAATAAGATTTCTTGATTTGATACGAAAGGATAAAACGAACAAAATAAAATCCTATTATGAAGTTTGAATATTCTAGAGAATATTTAGGGCGGCATATGTAAATTATGAAGCTATTAAATAACGCCCACTTATCATCTGTTTTTAGAGTATTCTATTCATCACAAACATGTTATTTATCTTTGAGTGGTTCTTTTTTTTTAGCATAAAAAAGCGGCTATAATACTATATATATATGTTTATTGAAATAAGGTAGACAACTATACAATACAATGATAAAAGGGAATGACTATTTTATATTGCTAAAAATAGATATAAAAACCAATAAATATAAGAGCAGGGATATAAGGGAACAATAGTACATTTGCATTTTTTTTTTTTTCGAAAAAAAAAAACACTATGCTCGGTAATTTTTTTTTCCTGCTCTCAGTTGATAGAAATTTCAAAAAAACTGACCGGCTGGCAAAGAAATCGACATAAATTAGGAGAGCATTAAGGGGGGGGAGAAAAGCGTAAAAGTCAAATCAGACATAGTTGAGGTAGGCATAGATGATAAAGGGGCATAATTGAAGTCTCTTTTTTGGGCTTTTTCGGTTTTTTTTTTTTTTTTTTTCTTTTTTTTTTTTTTTTTTTTAAGAATGAATTAGAGTGGTATTGCGTTCATAATGTGTGTTTGATTGGAAGTCATGATGGGATAATTGTTTAAATACGGTTGCATTAAATCTAGTTCTGTAGAATTATCGGCAGGTACGGATAGGCGTCGCAAAATCTAAGTAGGTGGTTTTTAATATTAGTCGTTTTTCTTCTTTTTACTTCCTTTATTATCTAATCTTTTTTTTTTCTTATTTTACCTGCTGTCCATCCCAGTAAGCTGCACCCTGCTGTAATGGTATAGGTGGATATGAATGGCGTCTGGTATCTGATTTAGAAGCATCTTGATTTTGCTGTTGGTAACACAAAGGATCATCCAATATTGTTAACAGATTTTCTTCGTTATTCATAGCAGCTTGAGTTGGAACAGTTTGAATCCAGTCTGTTATATTGCGGTTGTATCCCAGTCCAAAGGATCTCGTGGAAAATCGCCTATTTGTAGAATGACCAATCATAGATGTTGTGGATTGATCTGAACTTGTCATAAATGGATTAGCTTCCGAATGTATCTGGAGACTATCAATATACGCCCATGCATTCAAATGATCATCAGTACGGTTATCATTTATATTAGCATAATGATTATTTTTTGCAGTAGAATGAATAGGATTTGCTGAGGTCACGGGATGGTTTAAAAACACCTGTTGATTCATAATTGCTGCAATGTCATTTTCACCAATCCACCAGTCATTCTCAGGGGAGACACATGTATTAGCGTGTGGTGGGGTCTGTATTTGCTGAGTCAATGGTGAAACCAATTGAATATCCTCGTCGTCACCCGTTATGGTGGATGTATCGCTACAATACTGTAATTGTCCTTGAATTTGTGGTTTGATATCACCTTTATCAAGGCCCTGTTGAGTCCTAGAATATGCAGGATTTTGTGTCACCTGTAAGCCATTTTTGTCATCGGCGTGGCAGACCCAGTCGCCATCACACAACTGCTCGAATGTGGAGCAAGACGAGTCAGAAGATTGTGAACGACTGTGAGCAACGCTACTATCTGAGGTTGATGTATAGGGTGAAGACAATCTTGAAATTGTCGAATTGTTGTGACAATCATAAGATTCATCTTGATGCTGCTTATGATTGTCTGTAGTTCCTTGTTTCTTCTGCTTCTTCTGCTGCTGCTGCTGCTTAGCTTTTGCACGTCTATTTTGGAACCAGACTTGAACACCCCGTGGAGACATTGATAATTTTTGAGCCAGACCCTGTCGTATTCGTCCACTTGGCTTTGGGTTATCGATAAAGGCTTGTTCTAATACCTTGAATTGAGCACGAGAAGTTCGTCTACGGTGTTTAATTTCAAAGGGATTATAAAAGTTGGGGTTAAAGTTGTTCGGAGCTACCCCCGAACCTTTCCGTTCTTCAATCACCGGTTCGCATAGGAGCTCCTCTTCGCTAGTTGATAAATGATCAGCGTAATTTTTAGAATGTTGCTCCACATGGAAGCATTCGTTTTCTGACATAATTTTGTTCTCGTAGTGATATGCCCTTCTCTTTTTTATGATGTTGGAGTAGTTTTTTCTTTGCCGGTTATATATACTTTAAATCGCAATTATTATCAATTACAACAGTAATAATAATACTAATGAGTGAGAGTTGGAAAAAGAGTTGCTTTGTCTAGATATATTATTTGCACGACTTATATGAGGTTGAAAAGGTATATACAAACAGTCAAAAAAATATAACACCAAATATCGTTTTCTCCTTTTATCCTTTAAAAGCTATGAAATAAACAATATCAATTAAACTTTTATATGAAAATAATAATAAAAAATACAAAAATAAATGAAAAACAAGAAAAAGAAAAGAGAAAAGAGAAAAACAAGAAAAAGAAAAGAAATAAGTAATATGAAATTGAATTGTCAAGAAAATTGAAGTACCTTTTTATAAGAATTACTAGCGTGTTGAATTTGGTTGAATGAAACTGGAATGTGGGGGGTAAGATGTAATAGCAAGGGGTTTATTTTCTATTTATCTGTTGGTTTCTTTTTAAGAAAAGCATTAGAATAACAAACGTTAAGTTTATTCATCATTATTTAAGCAGATCAACTCATTGTTTTTCAGCCATTTCCTTTCGTCTTTGTTTAGTTTTCACTTTCATCATTTTTGATAAAGAGCATTATAACTTTGTATTACAGTGTTTAAATCAATGGGGGGAGAAGAGGTGGCTCTATTCTGTTTTTGGCCAACAAAAAACGGGAGCACACTCGTTAAAAAGAAAGTTTACCATTTGACAAAAATGAGTATCAGGTGAAGGAGAGGGTCCAGTAATAATAATATTAAAAAAGAATAAAACTTTAACAAAAATCAAAGGAGTAGTTTTTTTCTTTTTTTTTTTTTTTTGGAGAAGGTAATTCAAACTTGGAAATAATAACGAAAAAAAAAAAACTAAATATTCTAATACGACAAAGAACGTCAATTTTTCAACTTGGCCAAACCTAAAAGAGACAGCTTATCCACTTGCAATGATCTGAAGAGTGTTTTTGTATTTATTATTCTTATAATTATGGTGAATTAGCATTACTCTCATTAAAAAAAAAAGGAAAAGAGAGTATGTTGCATATTGTTTTCTAATGACATAAATCCAAAAATAATAATAAAATTGAAAATAATAAAAATGAAAAATGAAAGAAAAAAAGGGAGTATCAATGTGAGAAAACAAATGAGAACAAAGGAGAAACAGTAATGACTGAACGTGGAAAAAACAACCTTAAATTTAAGTGGAATATAAATTCAAGCTTGACATTGTAGATCTCTTTGGTGTTACATATATCAATATTGATTATGATTCATTGAGAAATTCCTATACAAACGAAACAGACTTTAGGTGCTTTTTTACACACATTCTCTCTTTTTGCGTGGCTTGATTCTATGATCAATATGTTCGTCAACAAGATAATTGCCTTTTAGAGATGAGATCCCTTAATGTAGTGACGTTTACATAATTAGTATTTTGTATATGTTCTAAACTAATAGTGCTTTCAGTTAGGATATATATTTCCATCATTAGCTGAGAGACCAAAATTCGGTCGAGGAACATTACATTTTGCAGAATGGCTTTAGTTTAACTCCTGATTTTTTCTGCTTATTGACGTATGTACAGATAGGTACTTTCCCGGTTTGATTCTTAGTCTAAAGTGTTGTTCTTAAATGACGGTATAGTTATATCAGATTTAAAAAATTTAGGAACCAGCATATTATTACCACTCTACTTAAGGGAGATGGTGGGTTTTTCATTTTTATTTGAGTGAATGCAAATCAGAGATGATATTATAATGACTTTCGCCATTTAGAATAACGAAATAATTTACCAAAGTATTTCATCTTTACCAACTCCTGCGGCCCTGCTAATACCACGAGGAAGATCGGAACCACGGTGACTTCTATCCATATTTCTGTTACCAACTTTGCTCCATTCATCACCACTAGAGCTACGACCAGACCCTTTTTGATCCCTCCTTTTACCAACAATGGTTCATTTTTCATCATCATCATCATCATAATGATTAAAGCGATTACTATGACGATCACCACCCTGGCGATCATTATAATTGCGATGATCGTTACTTCCTTACCGGTTACTTGATCCCAAGTGGTTATTATTACTACTGAATCCTCCAGAATGATTACTACTCCATGATTTATTTGCTTTTGATGATATATTACTATTTAAATTGCGACAGTGCCAACTACCACCTCCAAAGTTGGAAAAAGCAGCTCCTAGGGGCTTATAGGTATTCTTGGCAGAAGTAGTAGATTTAGTAGTTAACTTGCGTTCAATCTCAGCATTGCGTTCAGCCTGTTTTCGAGCAGTTTCATCAAGTTTCCTAAAAACAAATAAATAAATAAGTAAAAGGTTGCTTGGAAGATGCATAATAAAATACCTTAATGGTATACCTTTGTTTTTCAGCTTATTTCTCCTTTTCTTTAGCAGTACGAGCTTCTATCTCCTCCCTCACTCTTCTTTCCTTTTCTTCTCTTTTATGTTCCTCTTTTTCTCTAAGAGTAATTTCAGCCTGTTCAGCGTCACAAGCCTTGATGATAAGATCTATCTCTTGATGCCATAATGCAATTCGTTCTTGCTTTTCTTGCTCAATAGCCTGACCAGCTTCTCTATGAAGAGCATCAGTAGCTTGTCTATGTCGTTCTTGTATCTCTGCCTTGAAAGTACTCCAGTCATCCGAAAGACGTGAAAGACGCTTCTTCAATTTCATATCCTCATCAAATCGTGCTTTGATATTGATTAAATAAGCTTTAAGAGAGGCTTTATGGAATGCCTTGTTGCGTTTTAGTTGATTTTCATAGTCCTTTTCGAGTAAAGATATTTCCTCTTTTTGATGTGCACACTCAATATAATCTATACGTTTACTGACTTGCTTCAGTAGCTCAATCAATTCCTGTTGTTGTGTTTGAAGTATAGTCCTTTTGAGATTTAGAAGTATCTCTACACTAGATTTATCAATCTCCTCAGGCTTCAGCTGATGGCCTGCCCTGTTTTTGATATCCTCTGCTAAAAATTTTGCTTGATCACGTTGCATTTCATCTTGTATTCGCTTCAGTCACTCCTCTTCACGACGTCTTAACTCCAACTTTACACTTTCCTTTTCGTCTTCTGCCTTCTTGGCAGCTGCATCTGCCTGCAGTAAACTCTTCTTGTCGTGCCATTTCAGTTTCATAATCTCTTTAAGGCATTCGATTTTATCTTTACGAGCAATCATAATTCTGTGTTCTTCCTCAGCCTCCTTAAGAGCACGCTGAGCTGCCTCTTTTATCGAAGGATCCATCATTTGAACAACGCCATACAGGCTGGTACCTAAGCGAGATATTTGGGTACGAATCAACTCAGCAGGCGAGGATTGAAGTTGAATACCTTCCGCTACTGTGTCCTTTGATAGTGCCAATAAATTATTTTCAAACATCAAACTCTTGGAAGCATGATCGATTCGGATGTTCAATTTCCCCCGTTTACAGCCATTTATGATAAGTTTTTCGATAACAACAGCATCATAACGAAATGGAGCCGAAAAAGAGGCTAGATTCAACACAAAGTCTAGTTTTACTGTCGCATAAACCTGGGATAACCGTTGCAATAGACCAGTCAGTATGACCTCCTGAAGTGGATGTACATACTTGGATAAATCAGGGCTTTTCAATAGCTTGACGATGATTGGATCAATCTTTTTGCATATAGAAAAAGGATGAAATCGAACCTCTAAAATATCATAAATATCACGAATCTCTGGATGCACACAAGAAAGGGTGTTCTTCATCAGTGCTTCTTTTAACAAGCTGGTACGTGTAGGATGACTGGGCAGTCCCATCAACATGGATAGACGATTCAACTTTGATATATGATACTCATTGGTTTCTATGTCACCAGGCCTTATTTTTGGAGTGGTAATGATTGGAATAGCCAGTGCAGATAGTAAAACCATGGAATCCATGTGTGCTTGGTTGATTTCAGACAAGTTTTTGTTTTCAGAGCATTTAAAGGATGAGTAACGATTCCAAGTAGCCGAGTGAAAGAAGTAATTATCGGATACCACAAAGATTTTAATCAACTTCTCATAGTAAATGGCCATCATGATCGGTTTAGGAGGTGTCTTGGACATTACCAACAATGTGTGAATATCTTCAACCGACCTAAATACTTCTATCCATAATTCAAGCTCAGTAACAGCATTAAGTTGAACAAAACGGGAATCGAGAAAATGTTGAAATGTCTCAGGGTTGTTCAGGTTGATAGCGTGAGGTTGGTGAGTGCATTTCGCCACATTCAAGAAATGGTTACGCAGAAGATCACATAATCTACGAAACTCTGTCCTGCAGTTATAGGTGAAGCAGAATTGGAACGCTTTTAAGGTGAGAGAATAATACAGAGACTCTAGTCGATTGTTGTTTCCCATGATTTCAAGTACAGTGCGATATGATTTCCACAAAAACTTTAACCAAAGTGTTACAACATCAAGAACTGTCCTATCCCTGATTTGATCACCAGAAACAGTACTCAACATGATGGATTCTGGTATTTATGAAGCTTCGAGATCATCTAAATCAATTACTATTTTGTCAGCTTTAGCACGAGTATTTTCTACTTTTTCGTGAGCGAATCCGAGTAATTTGTCAATGATTGTCTCATGTCGATCATCAATATTAAAAGTTTGATTCATCATTCCTTTGTCTATATTGGATACTTCACCTCAATAGAACTGGCATCAGTATTCTGAGCCATGTTTCGGTACTGATAAAGACCTTTCTTTGCCATTTCCCCCATTCGAATCTCAACACAAAGCTTAATATACTTCAACATGACGGGTTCCATGACTGCAATAGAATTAATGCGGGATCGCTTGGACATCACAACATCATGAAGTGCCTGTAAAGCTGCTTCGTCTCGACCAACTGACTGCGGTTCTGTAATACATAACTGGCTTAGCACTTGTCTAAAATCTATTTTCTGAATATTATCTTACCTTCGACTCTCTTTAAAACATTATCGAATTTTACAGTGTAAAAAAATGTCATAATTAATGAAAGTGGATATACTGTTGAAAACAAAAGAAAGCACTATAAAATTTCAAAACAAACGAACAAAAGCTTGGGCCGTATGACGCAAATAATAAATCAGGCGCCTTTTAATAATAGCAAAATAATCAATGGGATAGGATAAAACCATTGTTTAATAAGATAAAAGAAATGATAAAATTGAAAGTGTGAATCTAAAATGAGTTTCAATGTTCAAAAGGGGCTTGATCGTGGTGTAACATAGTTAAAAGTGGAAATAACACCAATAGGCTTACAATTACGTATTTGATATACTTTCGACCTTGTGGCTTGCTCGTATTTGATGAACTCACTTTCATCTATCAGAGAACAGAAACAGCGAAAAAACTGTCTCAAAAGCAATTGTTGTCGTATTTAAGATAGCAACGAAAATCCGGGGTAGATTTAAGCACCGAACTTGACTTATTTTCATATTTACAGTCTTTTCACTATCAGGAATTACAACATTCTAAATCACATGTTATCACAATGAATGATATAATAGAAACAAATCCAAAAGACACTGTATTGAGTAGATTAATCTGATTTGTTCTTGTACTAAAGTGGAAATAATAAAAATGCATTCATTTGTATACATCAAGGTATGCAATCACACAACTTCCCCAACAAATAATACAAATCAACAAAAGGAATGCCCTTGGTTATTCATTGAATTCAAATCGGCTGAAATATTAGCTTAGGAAAAGATCAAGAATAAGTGTACATTCATTCGATGTTATAGATATATATATAGTCTTGGGCGGACACTTCTCCCCAGGGGAAAAAAGGATAACTCGGCAGGTAAGAACCGGCTTGGTCAAAGAGTAAATTTTATTTCTTTCATCTTGGTTTGTTAATCAATTTATAGGAGAAACGTATTGAATGGAATGAGGAAAAGAATAAATGCTTTTTATGTTGTTTGAGAAAGTGAGTTTATCTTTTGTTTTTTGTCGAGATAAAAATATGCTTATGTTCATATTCATGCCACAGTTATAAAGAGTTGAAAGTTAGAATGACACTTATGCTAAAGTTGGCTGCTTTTTACCACCTTAATTGCTTCCACCCCTTGCGTTCAAATAAAGAAAACAGGAGCCCGTAACAAATTTATCTCACTTTCACTCTTTCTTTTAAAAGAAAGGAAAATATAAGAAATAAAACATACTTTTACTCATTGGTCCCCTCTTCTTTTTATCTCTCTTTTTTTTTTAACTTATATACCACATTTACGTAATACTATCCAATAATACATTAATACTTAATCCAAGTTGAAAATAAAAAAAAATAAAATGATGAACATTATTGAGCATGGAGCATATCACATTACAGAAGACAATGCAGATCCTTTTATATGTAAAGAAAATTCGCTTCGGGTTGTCACCAAAAGAATGAGTGACCTACAAAAAGGTATTGAAATAGATACAAAAAAAAATAGTCTATTGTCATTACTGTTATTAATACCACATAACACAATATTTTATATGAATGAATGTATTTTTATATATAAAAAGTGATGTCTCCAACATCTCCAAATTGTACTAGGCCACCAAAATCGCCACTTCGACCTCGGCCACAAAGTACGTATAGACCTACATCTCCTAGTATTCTATCCCAACGACGACCATCCGTCCCCATTATACTAGAAAGTCCTATTATACCAGTAAATACTCGTGAAAGATCAAGTTCTATATCATCTACAGATTCCTCCTTATTTTCATCGAATCCATCCACCCCAAAAACGCCATTAACACCATTATATTCTATTACATCTGATAAGGATATTTGTCCTCCTCCTCGACGGAGAAGACCTATCGAGTCGAAAAGTGCTATTTTATCACCTACAGCTGGTAACAGTAGTAATAAACTTTTATTAAACAATACAAGGAAATCTGCATCTGCCTCAACATCAAACTCAAAACATCAGTCAATTGAAGAGGAAGCTATAGGTAGAATTATAATACAGGATGAAGACGGAAACGCAGTTTCACAATATGTAAGCTATTTTTAAGAAGAAAAATTATAGAGAAAAAGAGAGATTATGTTCATAAAAATACATATATATATATATGAGCTGATATTTACCTCTTATTAAGCAACTTGGTAATTGTATTGGTAAAGGACAATTTGGATCTGTCTACAGGTAAAAATGAAGGGATTGCATTCACTTCACACTACTAAAAAGTAAAATTCTATAGAGCACTTGACTTGGCAACAGGAGAAGTAGTAGCCATTAAACGAATAAAATTTGAAGATGAGAACCTCTATCCAGATATCATGGCAAGTTTTACAAATAAACCAAAAAAAAAGAGTACACTTTTAAACTAAATCATTTAACAGAAAGAAGTCAACATCTTGAAAACATTGTCTCATTCAAATATTGTAAAGTATATTGGGTTTATTCCTAGCGACCAATACGTTTATCTTGTTTTAGAGTAAGTACCTATTTTTTTTTATTTTATTTTATTTTTGTGCGTGTAAAAAAGCTAATTTTTATTTATAGATATGCGGAGAATGGATCACTCATGTCCACTTTGAAAGCGTTTGGTGCATTTCCAGAAAAACTCGTAGCTTCATTTTGTATTAAAATACTAAAGGGCTTAAACTATCTCCATATCAACCAAGTTGTACACTGTGACCTCAAGGCGGCCAACATTTTGACTACAAAGACTGGAGATGTAAAACTAACTGATTTTGGTGTATCTCTCAATCTCAAAATAAAAGGAGTGGATGCGGATACCATTTCCGGAACGCCTAATTGGAGTAAGTTTTAATATTTCTTTTCTTTTTCTTTTTCCTAAAATCAAATTTTTGTGTAGTGGCGCCAGAGGTCATTGAACTAAAAGGCGCAACAACAAAATCCGACATATGGTATGTTATCTAATAAACAATGAAATAAAACAAATGATACTTATCATGATGATAGGTCTTTGGGATGTACCTTAATCGAATTGGTCACAGGGAAACCTCCATATAATGATATGTTACCAATGTCTGCCATGTTTCGAATTGTAGAGGATGACTATCCTCCCTTACCCAATAATATTTCCGAAGTAAAAATAGCATAATATGATGAATTATTTGTAATCCTCAATTAACGCATGTTTCATAGGAAATGCATGATTTCCTTTTAAAGTGTTTTCAAAAGAATCCAGATGATCGGGCTTCAAGTGCTGATCTACTACAACATCCTTGGATTCTAAAAAATCAAAAACCAGTACAACCTAAAAAAAGAGACGTGAAGCCATTAGGTAGCAAAAGCCATAGCAGCCAAAAAAAAAAATGAAAAAAATAAAGGATAACTCATCCCCCCCTTTTTTTTTAGGCCCATCAAATACATCAGAACTACATCATTTACTTAAAGAAAATCAGCCCAAAAAGTCGGTCGGTACCACAAAAAGTTTAGGAAAGTACTATCCAGCTATTGGCGAACGACACTGCTTTATGGAGACTTTATTTGGAAAAGGTATTTTATTTAAAAAGAATCAACAGATTATGAGAACCTACAGTTTACTAAATAGTCTTTTTTTTTTCTTTTTTACATAGTAGTTGAATGTAAAGTGTGTGGAGAAATAATTGAAGAAAATTCGTTATTTTGTGAAAGTAAGCAGTAAAAATAGAAATTAAAAAATAACTTTTAAATATGAGTTATATTCAAATATATATATAGCCTGCTCGTTAGTATGTCACAAAGAGTGTAAAAAAACAGCCTTTTGCTGTCCTCAAAAGATAAATAATCAACAACCATCCTATGATGTAAGTTACAATACTATTTCTGTGATAGAGTGCTATTTTTTAAAAAACAAAAAACAAATCATATCATAGTGGGTGTTTTCAGAAAAAATGTACAATAGAAGTAATCAAGAAAAAAAACCAGCGACTCGAGGACATATACCTCATGAATTTGGAACTAAACAAGGAGTCAAAAGCAATAGTGTGAGGGAGCGCTCCCTCCCATTATCACTACGCAGCCACCCACAGGCTGATTGTATTCGAAAGTATGCGCTTGCTTTAGGATTGACTGCTCAGGAACAGATGGCACTGTGTGACAATCCTGCGCTGTTGATGCATACGATGGCAATGGAAAAGTCGGTGAATCATGATGAGAGTTTTATAGACAGATTCATGAAAAAGCGCAAAGGGGATGGGATTAAAAAGGGAGCTGAGGAACAATGCATTATAAGTTAAAGCTATAATTATTATTATTAGTATAACAAAAAATATATAAAAATTAATAGTAAAAATAGTCTGGAATATGCTAAATAAAAAAAGGAAAGCAAGTATATCTTTTTTTGTTTTACACTTCATAATACTATCATCGATTCTGTTACAATTTCCAATTGTAATTTTGAATACAATAACGAGGCTCTTAGTTATTTATTTCACTAGATAAAAGAATGTATATAGATTAAACTACACTGGGCTGGGATAGCAAAGATACATGTGACCGTGATACAGCATATAAAATGTTCAACAGGATAATTTACTGTGCTTCCACTCTCAATTTACCAAATTTTTGAAAACTCTGCCCAATTTTTTGAATTATTTTGGACATTTGTGTGAGGTTAAGTTGCCCAGAATAATGGGACTAACTTGGTCAAATGATTGGAAAATAAATTAACCGCAATTTACAAATAATTTGACCAGCTTATGGTAAAATTTTAAAACGATTATAGACATTCTTTATTTAATAATAAGGGATCGAATATTGGATTGAAGTCTTTAAGTGTTTAGTAGGAGTATCCTCGCTACCTAAGGCACACATGATTTTATAAATTGAATGATTAATATGGTATAATACAGGGATTCTTTTGTTCATGATTAATGGTATATTAGTTGAATTGGTTTATTTCTTTTGTTTTTTAGGGATACGGGAGAGGGTAACGTTCTCACTCGATAACCAACTGACAGGTGGATTTGGAGCTGGCCGCTTTAATTTACTGTAACTATAGAGCGAAGCAGTTTCGATCTTGGTGGCAGTTTCTGAGGCAGCCCCCTTCTAACATAGCAAATGCGTAATAATGTTTGGAAGGAGTGACATTTGATCCAGGTTTTTGAATAGTTTGATTTTAGATGCATTGATTATTCTGTAAAGCTTGGGAGAGGGGAGATCCATAACGTATGTGTGTACATTTTCACCTTCACAGTGAATACCACAAATTCTAGGTTTTGTAACTCCTTTGATAACCAATTTGTTCAAGGTGTCTTTCATCTGTTTTGAAAGTTTGATCAAGTCTGATTCGACATACGAGTTTTGTTCAGTAGGCTTGAATTCAGCTATTAATATAACACATTTGACACTGTCAGAGATGTTGTATACTAAGAAGTCCGGCTTGAATGCAGCGTTATTGTTTTTTATTAGCTGGCCATTAGCCCATTTCATTTTCAGAAGAGGATCCGAAGCAAAGACAGATGACAATAATGGTGAAAGGTAGTAATGAACGAAGCTGTCTTCGTTTGAGTCATCAGGTGGTCCATTTATAAGAACTGGGAGGATTTGTGTCAGAACCTGAGCGGTGTGCATATCTAAAAGATTCTTAGAGCCACAAGCTTTTACGAGTGATTGAGTACACAATGTCAATGAAGAGGTCCAATCAGCGGGAGGTGATACTTCGATGTCCAAACACCAATCGTAGCAATTCAGTCCTCTTGTAGGGTGATAGGTATCAAATGATAACGTTGGTTTGAGCATAGTATGGACTTTAGTTGGGAAATACTTGCTAACAGATGATGTAGAATCTCTATCAAATATGTAAATATCCTTCAAAGCGAGGAGGCGAATGTCAGAGAGCTGTGCTGGATCAGTGTATTTGATCAATTTCAAAGTTGTATTCTTCAAATCAAAGCATAAATCAGAAATAGAAACACCATCTAACATCCATTCTGACTCATCTGAAGTATTTTCTAAATCAGTTTCATCTCCCTCTCCCTCTTCTTCTTTTTCCTTTTCCTCATCTGTAATTGCAAGAGTGTACTCGCAAGTACGGTAGGGATGGTGGTGGATGGATAAATCGGAGGGAATTTTATCCTCTTCATCACTCTCCTCATCACGAGAATGCTCCAATTCTAGTGTAGGATCGATATCTTTTTTCTGTTGCTGGACGATTTCTGTTGGCTGCAGTTGTTGATTTGAATTAAAAGTACCTGAGTCCAAAACATTAATGACGGTAGAGCCATGTGCTGTAATATTAACACTGATGTTTTTAGACATTGTTTTAGGTGATTCTAATGCTGACGATAAACGGTGAACTTCCGCCTTTACAGAATCAGGCACATCACTTAACTGTTGAATTCTCTCCAAGAGAGACAAATAGGTATTTTTGATTTTGACTGCATTTACTGGTCTGGCTTTGTCTTTATTAAATGAAGCTTTATATCCTGCGAAAGACCAATCGCTAATAGGATTTTCTGAGAAATATTTAAGGGAAGGGTCGTTCTTTTCATTTGTCAGTTTGTACGTTTTATCCATTATGTCAAGATAAAATAGAAGAGCGTTGTGATAAAAAAAAAGTCAATGGAGATGCCTAAATGAAGATAGTGACATCATTTTTTTTTTTAAAAGATAAATTGCCTTTTGGAAATCAAATTAGCAAACGCCCTATTGAAGCTTTCTTATAAGTACTCATTGTGTATTTTTAAAGTTACTAATTTATTCCTTTATAGAATCAAGTAATCAAGACAGATATCAGACCAAAGTACGCAACTTACTTTTATTCTTGTTTATAATTACATTTTTCTATTCACTTCTTTTTGGTAATGAAATTAATACACAGAGATTATGGCTTATTGTTTCTGACATGATAATATGTGACAGTACTAGCGATTTAGCGCGTACTATATTAGTATTACAGCATTTTTGTACCTTATTTTGATCTGACTTGGTTCCGGATATGAAGAAGGACTGACACACGGCATATATATATCTTTGGGACTTTGTTGTGAT
>MU622337.1:128590-164022 GCA_025399235.1 Backusella circina FSU 941 | reverse complement strand
ATATATCAATAACATACCATTATACTTGTATTTTACATGAATCGAATAGACCTACTACAACTAGACACATCAGGTTCTTAAAAAAAATAAAAAGGCATGAAAAGAATTGTATTTGGTAATGACTCCTTTGAAGTAGTATTCGATCATAATAAAAAGGTCCTGAACATTAGATTGATAATATGACTAGAATTTGTAATGAAAGCCGACTATATAACGATTGATAGGACCATTAAAAAATATACATTTTACGATAAATACGAATTCGGATATCTCACTTTCAGGAATTGTAATGCGTTAAAGAGATGTAAATTTGACGTCACTCTAATTTCATTTTCGGTTTAAAGTGTAGTGTGCGCAAAGATAGCTAAAATTTTTCTATATATACATGTTTGCCCGCAAAGAGAGTCGTTCTGGAGGCTACAAATGCCCGTCATTTTTAACAGAGTCAAAAGTTCCTTATTCAAAATTACTAAAAAAGGAAAATCGATTATTTCATCCCTAAGGACATGTTGTATGAGTCTACATACAAGGAGCTTTGTGTGTTTTCATTGGGCGAACAAAGTTAGAAACGTGACTACAAAATAGATCTTGCTTTTTTCTCTTTCCTTCTCTTTCCTTCTCTTTAAACAAAGTCCCAAAATGACTACAAACTACTTTACCCATCTTAGTGACGAGCAACTGCTCAGTGAATACACATGTAACTAAAACTGAATATCAAATTGTACAAAAAAAAAAAGAAGAGGGAGTCTAGTTTGACTTTATATATATATATATATATATAGTTGATAAACGAGACTTTGACAGAGATAACCCAAATAATAAAGCGCCCTTATATGTGGATCACAGTCCACTGCAATATGTGATTATTGGAAAGTGGTATTACGAACACAGCATCCTATTCAAGTACGGCAAGGCACTCGATTGGCTCTTCAAAGCCGATCGCCTTGGTGATAAAGAGGCCGGGCACTACATTGGTCGTATCTACTACGACACTGGTTCTGAATCTCAATGCAAGTACGCCTATCAATGGTTTAAAAAGAGCGCTCTTACAGGTTTTCCAGACTCTGAGTATTACCTTGGGGAGATGTATTCCGAAGGTAAGGGTGTGATGATGGATGTAGGTACGGCATTGGTCTGGTATACAAAGGCGGCCCTCCACGGCCACTTGCAGGCTCAACTGAAGACAGGATTGATCTATGCAGAGACGCCAAATCACAGAGAGAGTGTAGTCAAGGGATATTATTGGTTATCAGAGGCGGCAAAAAGGAACAACTTGGACGCGATACGTGCTTTGAAGAAACTGAGGAAGAACACCAACTATGATATTGAAGAATTGATTCATCGAGAGCATCCCTACGCACCACTTTTAAAGGAAAAATCGATCCCGGAAAAGAGTGGTAGTTCACACACCATTGGAAATGAGACAGTTCTTAAAGAGAACACAGTGGTTGGAACGGATGGAAATAATAATGATAATAATAATAGTAATAATGACGACATATATAAACAACCTGTACAGAGTGAAAAATTGAATGTAAATACGGACAGGTTGGCAACGGTTGTTCATTCTTTTATACAGGAGCATGAACAGTCAACGCATCAAAATAAGAATACGACTGATAAAACGACAATTACACAGGACGATGCCAACAAAACGAGACACGATGGAGTATCGGCAAACACCCAAAACGACATCTCGAGTGGATTAATAAAACGTACACAACATTTGAAAGAGGATGACATTAAGGGGATGGAAGGGAATAATAACGGTAAAGTGGATGATCATGAGAGAGATTGGATACCATTGAATGGAACAATGAAAAGTGCGTCTGAGGAACGGTTGCTTGAAAGCGACTTTAATGATAGGAAAAAAAATGCATTGACAACAAGTCGTGATGATGATAATACCAGTGCTATTGATAGTGGAACGCTTGATCATATCATGCCAGAACCAAATCACACACAAAATACCATTTCAACAACAAGAAAGTTAGTTTCTTCTGGAGAAGGTAAGTTTTTATTTATTAAAATAAAAGGTTATATTTTTATAGATTATATCCCCGTAGAAAATCAACAAAGCAGGCGTCCCACATCTTCCAGTGACAGAAGATTACCTGTAGAGAAACTTGCTGATTTCAGAGCTCAACATGCCAAAAGAGAAGATATAATGAAAGACCTACGTAAGAAGAAAACGATGATTAAGAAAAAACGTAAAAAGATTTCAAAAGCAATCGAGGAACACAACACTTTAAGCGACCATGGAAAGGTATTGAATGAGCTCTTTTACGCTATTGCTTGCAATTCTGTGAATAATATGGAGTTTGCTGTTCCAAGTACATAGTTTCTGGGTTATTTCGTTATTGAACAAATAAATAATCACTAATATTTTTTTTAAAAAAAAGGGAGAGGTTCAATTATAAAGCCATATATAAGAATGACAACGTGTTTAATTTATTAGAGAGAGAGATAGAAGATTAGATATAGAGATATTATACATAACAAAGGAAAAATAAAATAAAAATTAAAAAGTGTACGGGAATAAGAATATCAATTAAAAAAAATAGAGAGAATGTGTGTGTGTGTTGTAAGGAGAGTAATTTTTTTTTTTGTTTTTAAACATTATCAAGTGTATCATTTGAGAAGGGCTTTTCAGAAGAACCAACAGATCCTTGAGCCTGTGACATATGAACCTCTTTTACCTCTTCTTTAAGAATCTTTTCTTCTCCAGTAGCAGGATCAATCGTCACCACCTTATCAACATGGTAGTAGGCCATCTCACCAATTTCAGCTACATCGAGACCCTGGAGTTCTGCATTGCGGTCAACACGAAGTGAGAGACCGGGGATCTTATTCATAGTGAAAAGGATAATGTAAGTGACGGTGAAGGACCAGGCAGCACCAGCAGTGGCATCGGCAAATTGATAACCAACTTGAACCCAGTGGTGGTTCAACCATCCGCCTTCAATAACGGTAGCACCATCCAAATTAGCAATGTAGGCTTCAGCAAAGACACCAGTAAAAATACTTCCGACTAGATAAAAAAAAAAAAAAAAAGGTGTTAGGACATTGATATATATATATATATATATGCAGCGACAATAAGAATAGTAGTTATATATAAAAAAAAAAACTCACCATAGCCACCAATACCGTGAACAGCGAAAACATCTGCAACATCGTCATAGCGAAGATAATGCTTCATACGAACAGCAATATTACAGAAAACTGCACCCACAAAACCCAAAAATACGGATCCTCCAGGACCCACAAATCCAGCAGCAGGTGTGATTGCAACAAGACCCGCAACAGCACCAGAGCAGAAACCAAGAGCAGAGAACTTGCGTTCAATACGATAATCAATAGCGACCCAAGTGATGGCAGCAACACAGGTAGCCAAGTTGGTGACAACACAGGCCATACCAGCTCTTAGATTGGCACTCAGGGCAGATCCACCATTGAATCCAAACCAGCCAAACCAGAGCAAGGCAGTGCCCAAAACGACATTCGACATGTTGTGAGGCTTAAATTCATCACTGTCCTTCTTAAGACCTTCACGACGACCGATAATGATGGCATAGGCAAGACTGGCAAAACCACTGGAAATGTGGACTGGCGTTCCACCAGCAAAGTCAAGACCACCTGGTGATTTATATAACAAAAAATGAATTAAAAATATAAACAAAAAAAAGTCACTACTACTACTACTACTTACCAAGCTGAAATGACCATCCATTTGAATTCCAAGTCCAACAGGCAATAGGGTCATACACAAGTGTCGACCAAATAAACACAAATATAATCATTGGCAAAAATCGTGCACGCTCCGCACATGAACCCAACACCAGTGCTGGTGTCAATGCTGCAAAGCAGCACTGATAGATACAGAACACTAAATCAGGAATGCTCGATGAGCCAATGGAGGGGTCATTCAAAACCCCACGCAAGAAGGCGTTATCCAGGTTGCCAATGAATTTACTGCCCGTCTTGCTAAAGGTGAGACTGTAGCCCCATATAAACCACTGTATACTGGCGACCGCAAGCGCGAGCATGCAGCACATGATAACGGAGAGGGCATTCTTTTTGCGCGCCAGGCCAGAGTAGAAGTAGCCGACGCCCGGGATCATGAGCCAAACGAGCGCTGTGCTGACGAGAATAAAGGCGATATCGCCTGGGTTGTATGTTGGTGTTTCTTGATCCATTATCTCCCTCTCTTTCGTATGTCAATAAAATGAAAAAGAAATAAAAGCGAGAGTTTTTTTGTTTGTTTTTTAGAAAAGAATAAAAAAAAAAAAAGATGCAATCTAATTAAAAAGTCGTATTTATATAACTTTTTTTGGTTCTTTTTGGTAAACTTACTCCTCAAGATAACCAACTGATTTTGTTTTTTATTTATGTTGAGGAGTGATAGATAGGTTTTTGATTAACTCTTATCTTACAACAGCGGTGGTACAATGAAAATGGAAATGGCATTATTATTGTTATCGCTATCAGTATACGCATGAGAAAAAATAATAGGATTATCAGTTATGTTTCTGTTTTTAGATATTTGGTGTTACCTGCTATCAAACAAAAAACAACAACATATGCTTAATGTAAAAGTAGAAAAATGGCCACTTTTTTTTAACCCGAAAAAAAAAAAAGACAATACGGTCTATATTATACAGATTTTCCCGAATACCTGGAAATCATGATAGGTATAATCTGAATGTGCTTAAGCATAATATTAAAGTATCCCTTTTTGTTTTTAACAGATACAATGCATAGATTACATCGTATTTACTATGCTCTGCAATTTAAACAAGTTTTTCAACAAGAAAATGTCTATACTAGGTATAAAACCCACTTGATAAATTAAAGCAATTGACTTGAATGCTATTCTTTATCCAAACATGAAGATGGCGTTTTTTTTTTTTTTTTTTTTTTTTTTTTTTTTTTTTTTTTTTTTTTTTTTTTTTTTTTTTGAGAAACGTTTCAGTGTCTCTTGGTTTGCGCTTAATTGATAACATTTTATATAATTAACATGAGATCATTGTTATTATTACAATCCATCCGTGTGTTCTACAAAAGGAAAAAAGGCTGCCACTACTGTTCTATTCCATATGAATGCATGGTTTCGAGTGCTACCACTAAAATCATACTTCGATAGCACTGGTGGCACATTCAAAGTTTAATATATATAAAACATAAAAAGGTGATTCTGATTTGGAATAGGCAATTTGGTCGCTTTTTTCTTCTTCCAATACATGTAATCCTCTATTTTATAATCGAATAGCTCTTATAATAATTACAAATGAATATTTTACTTTGGGATGCACATACGCTCTACTTGTGTTTTGATATAGGAATGTTATTGAAAAGAGGTACGCGGAGTTTAAATCATCACCCGATTATCAAAAACTTCAAACCTTTTTTTTTTTTTTTGTTATCTTTATTGTTTTTCATTATCAATAAATATTCCATAAACTGATATTAATATCACTTGCCGCAATGAGCCAACTTTTGTTCTCTTTACCAAAGTCGATGCTGGTTACACTATCACGATGGTAAGATAAGACTGCCAGTGGTTTCATTGTTTTATATGAAAAAATACGAATTCTATATACAGACAACACAGATTTGAATACTCATTTGAAGAATACAATAATACGGAGAAACCCTCACCTTCCATCATAACCACCTGTACCCAATATCATATTGTCATTTCGTATCTTTAGTGTATCTAATCCTGATTTCTTTACTGTTATCTTTCTGATAACATCACCTGTCTCCACACTATATTTGCACAATTGATTGTCTGCTGCTGATGAAATACCCACTGATCTGATCGAGTCCATTGACAGGCTAAGAACTAGGGTCAATAGATATATAAGAGTCATTACTAAATCATGCTTCTTCTTCTTACCAGGTTCATTGTGCTCCTTTTGACTCCACAACAGCATTGACTTATTTTTTGTGACTTCCCACAATGCTGTAGAACCACTTTCGTACCCCGCAAGCACAAACAGATGATCAGGTGTTCCAAAGAGCTCAACCGCCATACATGCGCCCAACTTTTCATTATCACCTGCATCTTGAATGAGCCACTTTTGATTGGTTAGATCAAATATATTGAACTGAAGAGAGTGCGTCAATGGTTGGTTTTTCATATACATTTATATATTACCAATGCTATACTCTTGAATGATGGGGAACACATAAAGGTAATATGTTCTACATTGATAAAATACATAAGATCCCAGTAATAAATAAATAAATAAATATACATTACCATTTGTATAACAAGATATCTTGCAGAAGTTCACTGCGCTATAAGGGATTGAATGTGTTAAACCGGGTTTTGTGGTCTCATTGAACGATAATGGTAATTGCCATATATGAATCATGTTATCTCTGCCCTGACTAAAAACGGTTTTTTCTTGGTAAAAAAGAAATTATCACATTTATTATAAAAAAAGAAAGTAAACCTTATCAATGTCTCATTATCATCTGTCACTCTGACAAACATACAGCTAGATTCATGTGCTTTCCATTTTAAAACAGGTCTTCTTGTCTTTATATTCCAAATAAAGATCCAACCTTCCATATCACTAAAACCTTGCTTATAAATCATTTGGAGCTATGTTTTTTTTCATGTCTTTTTCATACCAAGAAACAAAGTACTCATCGTGGCGTATAAAAGTGACATTGTTAACAACAGCTGTATGACCTCGAAATATGTACAAAGGTCGAGGTGAAGGTTCGGTCATGACTGTATAGCAATGAAGAAGAAACAAAAAGAGTAAAAAAATAAATAAAACGTTTAAATAGTCACACGAAAGTATATATATAAATACACACACTTCCTCTCGAATAGCAATCGATTGTTTGATTTCTAAAAAGGAACGTCCATCATTTGTTTTTTTTAATAGTAAGTGATGTATAACCATTGTTATCTCTCTCTCTCTCTCTCTCGCTCTCTCTTGCATGAATTCCCCTCTCATTCTCTTCCCTTAAAATACAAATCTAAACGTTGTCACACGTGACGTTGTTTAATTGTGGCTTTTTCTTTCATTTTCCCAAATTTAACCCAAAAATGATGGCCAGCCTATTTTTTTTTTTTTATCTTCAACTCTTCACATATAAAATAAAATAAAAAAAATGGCTGTCGATTCCTTTTTTGCCAGTGCACGTAAACGTAAACGCCCTACCAGAACCACTAGTAAACCTGGTCAACGCAAACCCTCCTCAGCACGCAAACCCACGAAGGCCGATAGCGATGTAGAGGGCGACGACGATGATCAAGATCAGTTTGACATTAACCAATCCAGTGAGAGTGAAGAGGAATCCTCGGAGGAGGAGATCCAGGAAACAGCAGCAGAGAAGCGCGTGCGTCTTGCAAAGGCTTATTTGGGAAAATTGGAAGATACACTCGATGGTATATGATAGATACTAAAAAAAAAAAAAAAAAAAAGTAAATAACCATCTTTTTTTTGTTTTTTATGTGTAGATGATATTGTTGGGTTTGATGCGGCTGATCTTGATAGAGATTTAATTGCTGAACGTTTAAAGAAAGATCATGTAAGATGACTACCACCTCTCTCTATATATTTATCTATTTATTAAAAAAAAAAACACCTCCCATCATGAAAAATAGGACGAAAGTGAAGGTAGAATTCATTTACGCATTGCCGATGCTGTAAGTTCTTATATAAAAAGAGAAAGGGAATGATCAGTCAGAATTAAACTTGCTTTTTTTTTTTTTAATTACAAAAAATAGTTTAAATGGGATAACGTAGAGGGATTAAAAACAGACACCTGTCGTGGTCATCAACTTCCAGTCACCGCAGTTGCATTAGCCGAAAATGGCGCCATCTTCTATAGCGCCTCAAAGGACGGATCTATTGTCAAGTGGGATGCAACCACATTTAAGAAGTTACACACATTCCCGGGTGGAAGAAAGGGAGTCAAGAACTTTGATGGACACACCAATCATATTCTATGCATGGCCATCAGTTCAGATAATCAATATCTTGCCACTGGTGGAAAGGATAAAGTCATCAATATCTGGTCTGTCAAGGAGGATAAACACATTGTTAAATTCAATCAACATAGAGATGCTATTTCTGTAAGTATTTTTTTTCGATCAAGAAACAAATCCTTCTCCACATATTTAATCAATGATTCATACACATAGGGATTGGCATTCCGTAAAGGATCAAATCAACTCTACTCTGCATCGTATGATCGTACAATTAAATTATGGAATATTGATGAGAGGGCATACATAGAAACACTATTTGGCCATCAAGATCAGATTACAGACATTGATACCCTTGGTCGTGAACGATGTGTGTCCACAGGTGGAAGAGATAGAACGAGTAGAATATGGAAGATTGTGGAGGAGTCACAATTGGTGTTTAGAGGAGGAATAGCAACAAAGAGTCCCGAGTTGGCTAGACCTTTGTATAGTGAGGGATCGCTTGATTGTATAGCACAGATTGATGAGTCCATGTTTGTGACGGGTGGAGATAGTGGGTAAGTTGAGCAGGAGGAATACAATTCATTTTTTTTTAATGTATATATATAATCTTAGTGTGCTTTCATTATGGGAGATCAGTCGTAAAAAACCCGTCTTTAGTATGCACACTGCACACGGATTAAACACAGTTCAAAGCGAAAGCGAAGGGAATATCAACACACCCTATTGGATCACAGCCGTTGCCACACTAAGATACTCTGACCTATTCATCTCTGGCTCCTGGGATGGATTCGTTCGTGTATGGAAATTGGCTGGTGACAATAGGAGCTTTAGCGAGATTGCAAAGATCGCCGTCCCGGGCGTCGTCAATAGCATTCAAATCAAGACGGCATTCCCTTCAAAACGCACACTCTTGGTGGTGGGATGTGGACAAGAGTTAAAGTCGGGTCGTTGGATTAGATTGAAGAAGGGTGTAAAGAACTGTACAAAGATCATTGAGCTTGAATTGGGTTCAGATTCAACTTTAGAGTTTACAAAATAAATAATAAACCAAAACAAAAAAAAAATGTATTAATATATATTCGCATTGTATCACTTTTTGAATAAAAAGGTCTATAGATAGATAAGCTTTTCTCCTATCATTTTGAATAAATATGTCATTTTAGGAAACGACACACGATTGTTTTTTTTCTTTTTCTTATGCTTGCTTAGATATGGTTGGTTATACTACGAATAAAAGCGCCTAAAAACGCATACTATTCATTCGGAAAATATTGGCGTCGGCTCATAATAAATTGGTGCTGTTCAAAGACACAGATGGTAGCACCTGAAATGAAAGTGGAGACAATGCACTGTGGTCCTCTTTTCTATTGGTAGCTAGTACGAATGGGAAAATTACCATATTTATTTTTGACAAACTTTTTTCTTTGCCCAAAATTGGCAGCAAAGACACCATTTCTCGGTGATTTCTGGTAGTTGGCTACCACACGAGTACTATTACCACACTCAAATTTTCATCTAGCCTTACCATGATACTCCAAAATATACATTTTATTTTTAGTGAACCACGCCTAAAGAGGTTCATCTAAAACCAGTCACCACTAGACCGGGGAAATGGGGTTTGGTTCAGCACTCTATGTAAATAATTGTGAGAGAGTGGTATACAACGATTTGCGTTTAACAATATAATTTTTGGGAAAATAGAATATAATGTACTAGTATTTTAATTCACATTTTATAATACAAAATATACAGAAAAATTATATTGTATATTTCAATTTTTATATTGGCATTTCCATAATATTATATTTTTAAACTCAAATCACTGTATATTTCGTTTCTCGGTTTAGGCTAGTGATAACCTCTCATTTAATATCCTGTATCCACTACTATCTTTTTCTAAATATATCAAACATAAGAAAAGACGGCTAATATTTTTCATGGAATTGTATTCTTTGAATTCTCTTTAGATATCTATTCGCTGGACAGAAGTTTTTCTTTTCAGCTCTTTAACAAAACATATCTTTTGTACGACCATTTCTTTTTTTAGAAAAGTACCTGACATACAGTCGTTCCGCTCCATTAATGAGAAAAAATGGCGCGCTTTTTATTAATTTTATAATACAAATATACAAGTAAAACCTCAAAAAATGTGCCAATTTATTTTCAGTGAATGAGCAAATTAGCGCAGAACGACTGCACTCATCACAACTCTTAGTCATTTCTCCCACAGGGGGTTTTCTTTACCAAACTGCTATTTATTTCTCTTTTTTCTTAATTGTACTACGCACAAATGGTACGAAAAACTACAGCATGCAATGGTAACTATAAAATCAAAATGTAAAACTCGTTCCTAATATTTCTCTTTTTAGAATGCCGAGGACGTCGACGTAAATGCACCCGTTCTACTCTTAATGAAACCTGCGATAATTGCAACCTGTTCAACACAGTCTGTTCATTCTCAAATGAAAATGGAACAATATCAGATAAAACGAGAAGATCAATACAGGACGTTGAAGACCTGCGTAAGCTTATTAACCAACTTGAAGCAGAAATGGAAACTCTTTTAACAAAAAAGCATAAAAAACGGGTCAGCCACCATCCATTGCAAATACAATCATCACCTCATAACCAATGGAATATCACAATACACAATGGTGGATTTAGTATCGAGACTGGCATTCGTAATATTACGGATCTATTAGCGATTCAACCCATCGGCTACTTGTCTCCTCGACTCTCTGCCAACCAATCCAACCAAGACCTAATTGTGCACCTCAACATTGGGAAATCAATGCGGTTTCGGAGAATTGCAGCAAAACTATTGGTCGAGTGCGTCTATACAAAACCAAGCCCCATCACATTGCCAATACCAGCATCATTGCTATTTAACCCACGTGCGACTATAAACCACTTTGTTGACATCTACTTTGAATGTCACAACATATCCCATCCAATGGTGCACAAACCCACCTTCATGGAACATTACAATCAACTGCAATCACCATTTGACTCACTGATCTGCTTGAGCATATGTTGTGTTGTATGTACTTATCCATGCAAACATATCTCATATAATTACTCGGAGCTTCGCGCTATGAGTGACCATTTTGCAGGGCTTGCAAAGTCCAAAATTGCTGATCAATTTGACCTCCCTGAAAAGCGACTTGAAAACATCATTGCCATCAATTTACTGGGCGAGTACCTCTTTACCATGTTGAATGTATCAGAGAACTTGAATCTAGCAGCATTAGGATATCAGCTCTGCCAAGATTTGAAACCATGGTACGACAAGGAATGCCAAAAACCTGGGAGTCCGTCCGTCGAGTGCGTCCTCTTCAGTCGACATTATTCAACCCTCATAAATTATAATCGATTATCGGATGTGGTCATCAATAAGAGGGAGGATCTGGGTAAGATACAGTATGTAGAATGGAAATTTTTACCAGACGAACCTCTAGGGACGATAAAGGCTGTCACAGGCATAAACTTTATATATAAACTGTCATGCCATCCAGTGATAGCCAAAATAAGAGTAACTTGATATATAATCCAATATTATTATTCTATATCTAACTAGTAAAATATCTCTCAACTAGCATTATAGGCACTTTCTATCTAAAGATGCTGTCTTTTCATTGAAATTCGCTGATATTATCCTTGTTGATGACATTATTTCAGGATTCTGGCGTCATCTACCTGCCCAATATCACCTCTGTGAGAGTTGGTTAGACATGGAAGAGGTCAAGTCCAAGATGAATCAGTGTCGAGATGGTAGTGCGTTGATGGTGATTGCCTATTTCTTTTCCTATATCGCCGATATATATGCAACCTTATTAACACCAAGCGATGATAGTTTGATACTAACGGTGTTTCAAGAACGTGTTCTTAAGCGATGTTTGCATTGCTCCCAATTGGTCGTGTATGCTTTACACTGTGTAACAGAGTTAGAATTAGCATCACAATGTAAGTTAATGAAAGGAATATATATATATATATATTTGCCAATATTTGACGCGGATATGACATTAGGCCACTATGGCATAGGGTTAGTACAGTGCTTAATCCATACACTAGACGTTCTATCCGTACTATCATCCTCTTCCAATTACATTGTTAAAAAGGAAGCAAATGCTCTGTTTTCAGAATGCATGAATCAAGTCAATGGTAGGCGTTTTTTGGAAACCCACAAAGTGGATCTCTTAATGTCACCTCTTTTTACTACAACCAAAGCGCATGATATAAGTGATTGGAATCCAGCGGCGTATTACAATTATTCTCATCCTTGGTATGCTGCTCTTTATGATATTTGTCATTACTTGGAAAAAATGCGTGTGTGAGAGAGAAAATGGGATTTATTTTTGTATCAAAAAAAATCTTTTTTTTGCTCATTTAGTTGAGATATACCTGATTAAAAAAATAAATAAGAGTCTATATATATACCATAAAGCCTACAAATTACAAGACTAGTATTGTGTTGGTCAATTACTCTTCAGCCGTGGATTTATATATAACCTTTTTTTTTTTTAAAAAAAAATATCAACCTTGAATTCTAAATTCACCAAAAACAAATGGCTTTTTTGCTTCCCTCTTCTATTTTTCTTCAGCCCTTTCTCAACTTATGGGCAAACACGTTTTCTATTACTTTTTCATCACAGTTAGAATAAAAGACGATAAGGAGCAGAAGATCCCAAATAGACAAATTCTAAGATAAAAACATTTGCATTGTCCTCATTTAAAAGTGAAGAGGTTGAAAAAAACACCAAGAAATAACTGACAGAAAATAGAAAAAGTTGCAGTGACACAAGACTGTGCACGTACTTTACCTCTCTTTCTCCAAACAAAGAAGACAGCCCTTTTTTATTACTTTCTCAATGCAGTAAAAATAACCCAAAAAACAAGGATTCCGTAGCATTTTATGCCGTGTCTGGAGAGGCAGACCATTGCGATATTGGATTTTCAAGTGAAGGAGCTAAAAAAAAAAAAAGTTGGAAGAATTAACGTAAACAAAAAGTGTCATAAGACCCTTTTTTTTGAAGTACTGTAAAAATAGGTAATAAACATAATGTCATTGCTTTCCCTCTTTCACCACTTTTCATCACTTCTTTTTCGCTCTATACTATTTACATATATTGTTTATTACTTTAAGTAATATCAAAATACTTGAGCAATTCTACGATAGCGCTGAATTGTTATTTTTCTATTTTGTCATCATTTTGGACACCTCGCATTCGATAGTACCATATCAGAGTTGATAACTATGAAAGAAATGTAATTTATCACTTTATTTTACTCAATTCATATTTATTTTATAGCTTGTAATCAGTATGCTCTTTTGGAAATGTCTGCCAATTGTACCTGATCGAAACAGATCTATTGTAATTATATATATATATATATATATTCTTTAATTAGACAGCTACTAAACTGTATTGCTACTTAGGTTCCCACATCAGCGGATGATGTTCGTATTGGAGATCGAGAAGAGACGATCTACGAGCGAGTAAGATAATAAATAAATATATTATTTTCTTGTTATTAAAATAAATCTTAAATATAGGTGTTCTCATTGAGACGCTGCAGAAGCGCAGGTACTACTTTAATAATAATATGTATCTAATAAACACATTATTCATAATATAAGTCCAGGAAGTTGTGTAGGAAGCTGTGGAATTGAACTTCGTCAGGTTCGTTTCCGCGGTTTTGTTGTAACTATTATTATAGAGCAAGAAAATGTCGATCTTAAACTGAATTATATTCAACTTTATTAATAATAGATCGCTGAAAATGACCTGTCTAGCGACGAGGAGGAGGAGGACGATCCTCGCTACCCCATCATCAGAAGACCAGCGAGGTAAGAAATATTAAAACTATCAAAATAACTATCACAATATACTAACATCTACATTAGATCAAGCAGATCATTATAAATACAGCGACTTCGGTCGGGAGGGATGGTGGGCAAAAAAAAAAACCTCACAAAAAACTCGGAAAAAAAATAGAAAATTTCAAAAAAACTACAGAAAAAAAACTTTTTATTTATCAAGGGTCGTCTTATGAATCCCTTTCACAGAAAAAAAGTAATGGCTTAGTAATGATATATTGACATAAAACACAACCATTTGAACGTGATGACTTGACATTGTCTCTTTCTCATAAAACCATTTATCTTTCTACACCGCCTCCCAACTGCTGCTTCGCAATCTTCCCCTGTTTCGATATATTTGATCTCCTCCACAGAGCCAGAAGGGTTTTAAGATGAACGGTATCAAGCAGTAGACCTTGGCGAAATCACCTTTTTATTTATTTTCGAAAATTCTACCTATTCTAATATTTTCTTTACCTCTTTATTGATACTAATACAAAATATTATAATCGATATACGCGTTTTTTAATAAAGTAAAGTATGCATTCGTGATATATAAATACCTCCAGTGACAAATGAGCATCTCTTTTCATGGATTTGAGTTTCTTTTTATTGTGAGTATCTTCTATAATGATAAATTATGTTTTGTTTAAACTTTTACTTATGAACTTTCACTTTGTTTGTTATTTTTCAACAATCAGAATATTCAGAGAAGAATACAATTCAAGTCAATTATTGCAATAGCAATTACTTTTATAAATCCAAGATTTTAAGCCATTTATCCGAAGACAAATCAAAGAGTATTAATCTTATCCATCAAGTTGATGGTTTTATAGACTTTGGTACCTCTTCGATTAATATGTAACTGATATAAAATAATATTAAAGTGCACTCAATGAAATTCAAAGAGATATATATCACTAACCATGTGATGTTGTATTTTTGCATATGGTTATGAGTTGGATGACTCTGTTGCTATGGCAACAGTCGAGACATGATGGAATTAACCATTATTTGGTATTAAAAACACATGATTAAAACAGAGAGAGAGAGAACGAGATCATGAAAAAAGAGGAGTGTGGTATATTAAAAACCTGTTTACAATTAAACAATAAGCGTAACTAAAAAACGAAAGGTAATTAGTAAAAACCTCCCCTTCACAATTAATTTTAAAAATACTCCTCGATTTTAACTTTATATATAAACCTTAGCTACTTTTTTTTTTTTTCTTTTTTTTTTTTTCTTTTTTTCGAGAATAGAAACTAATGTTCATCAAGCCATTTACTCGAATCACCCCCTTTGTTCGTCACATTTCAACTATAAGACCAAACTATGCCTTTGCCTTTGTAGCAAAGCGATAAAAGAAAAAAAAAAAAAAAAAAAAGGGAAAGAAACTGATACCTGAAGCGACACGGTAAGTCTGCACTAAAATAAATCCCAAAGCGATCTTCCATAACAAAAATGTAGTGCTCTCAAGCTATTGAATGGTGACAATGCTGTAAACAGGTAATATATATATAAATAAACACTTGTCAGATATTTTTTTTTTAAAAAAAAAAAAAAACTCATATATAAATAAAGACATGTTCCCTTTGTTTTATTAACAAATGGAGGCGGCATGACCGAAGCAGAAAAGGCCTCTCAGATCAGCGAGATTGTGGGTGTGAGAATAGATCCAAAGCAGGTGATCTTGTCCCATTCGCCCATGCAGAGTCTTGCCGAAAAGTATAGAGAGAAGAGGGTGTTGGTTGTGGGAGGAAAGGGACGTAAATGTTATGATGTAGCCAAGAGGTATACACCGAAAGAGAAGCATTAAAGTCATGTTGATATTCATATTTTTTATTAAGGTATGGTTTTACTGATGCGGTGACACCTCACGACATTATGCATTGGAATGATTCGACTTGGCCTTATTCTGGCCCGGTGTCGGATTTGTCACTTTTGACTCAGGTAAAGTCCACCCTGTTTGTTTGTTATTCTATACAATAACTTAACCACTGGAATATATTTATATATAGGGAGCTATTGAGTTTTCAAAGGATCCTATTCATGCTGTTATGGTATTCCATGATACTTATGATTGTAAGTAACCCTTTTATTTTAAAAAAATTCCAAAAGAAATGAGTTTAATCAGGTTTATAATCCAAGGGGGAAGAGATATTCAAATCATATTGGATGCTGTCTGTTCGAAGGAGGGTGTTTTGGGTACCAGAAAAGACCACTACAATGTACAAGATGTACCACTCTACTGGTCCAATGTAAGTTAAATAATAGAAACACACACACATTTTAAAACTTTTCAGCTAAAAAAAACTTTGTATTTTTTTTAGAATGATCTTGTAAGTTTCTCCTCCAGCGTTATATCCATTTGACGATGAACTAATGTCCCATTTTTTTTTTAAAAAACACACACACACACACACAGATCTGGAGCACAGACTTCCCCGCCCCCCGTCTCGGTCAAGGCGCATTCAAAGTCGCCGTCGACGCCCTCTACAAGCAACTCACTGGCGCCCAACTCAAATCCACCTCCTTTGGCAAACCTCACGCCGCCACCTACCAATTTGCAGAAAATGTCCTCAGTACCCTCGCGCCCACCCACACAAAGCGCCACGTGTATGCAGTAGGGGATAATCCTGCTGCCGATATCCAGGGAGCCAACAATTATGGCTGGACCAGCATGCTTGTAAGGACTGGCGTGTTTAATGGGGGTGAGAATGCGACTGATTTTCCTGCAAAGGTTGTTTGTGAAAATGTGCTGGAGGCGGTGGAGAGAGCGATTGCAGAGTCTGAAAAATAAAATAGATGTTAGATTTTTTTTTTTAAAAAAAAAGAGAGATATTTATATGTACTTAGTGAGGAAGACTGGGTTGATTGATAATATATGGGAAGACTTGATAAGAATTCGTCATGTTTTTTCTTTTCTTTTTTTACATTGAAGTACTTCTATGATATTTCAGTATCCCATTTAGAAAATGAGTTGAATAAAGTCAGGTGTGTTTTACCATTCAGCGAAAATCCCTTTTTTTGGATTTCCCAGGCGATCTTGATGAAAACCAGAATAATGGCTTAACCAATCAGTCATTTTGAATATATGCTTTTTCCCATAGATCTTAAGAGATCATCCACCCAAAACGGGAAAATATTTATTATCCAAAAAGGTAACACATAAAATTGACCACTTTCTCCATATATTCGAAATGATGAATCATGATAATATACACAACAACATTCTTTATGCCATACTGTTGCACAAAAAGACAAGAATTATACTAAATGTAGAATACTTTTTTTGATCAGCTGCATATTTTTAAGTCAACACGTGGAAGGTAACAGGAATGAAGAAGATATAGAGTTGTTTCTATTACATATTAAAAACATACGTAAAAAAAAAAGAAAAAGAAAGGATTGGGTATCTAAATAATGATAATAATGATAATAATGATGCTATTGAAATGGATAAGTTGTATATATATAATAATATACTAATGATCAGTTGTAGTGACAAGCTCTTCCTTCTTCTTTTCATTCTTCTTTGCTTGATATTCTTCTTTCTATTTTTTAAAATTAACTGGTTATTTCGATGTATGAACCAACCACTCTTTTTTACCATTTTAATATAAAGCGAACTCGCACTTCTCCCAGGTGTAAGCTTCTCCATTCTCTTTCGTGATGATAATTTCAATATATAACTGAATTGAGCGTGTATATGTCCATATATATCCTATTTATTTTTTTAAGGTTAATCTCCTAAACAAATAAGCATTCATTCAGTTTTACCTTTACTCCCAATAGATCGACCAGCGATCTAAGAGAAGTGTTGCTTCTACGTCTAAAAAATTGGTCTAAAAAACAAGAATGAATAAGAATAATAATAATGAGCCATTTGGTTCATTACCTTGTGATATTGATGCCACACGTCTACTATTTGTAATGGAATAATAGGAAGGTTGTTTTAATTCTTTTTCTTTTTGAAAGACTACTTCAGCATAAGCTTGTAGATTACGAGCCATTGATTTGAAGGCGCTATGCACATCATCATCAAACACGAGAGAGGATTTTAATATATTTATAAATATTATAAATAAATATAATCTCTTGACTCACCTGACAAGAAAAGGCCAACATGATACCAAATAAACCCTATCAGTCATCAACATCATTAAAGAATAAAACCTCGCTTCACCTCTCGCCTGTGAATCACGTAGTTTAAACATATAACTCATGACATATCCATTCTCATCATCTCCAAAAAGTACAGGTCCATCTCTACCAGGACAGAATTCTGCTGTCAAACTAAAATAGATTTATAACTGCCTTTTAATATATAAAATAATATATATATATCTACCTTCTTACACAAGCTAGTCTAACAGCTTTATAAAGATGATTCTGCTGTGGTGCCTTTGTCCCCACATACTGTATCGAAGGATCGTCCTCGTCCAACGTCACCAGTCGTTTCGCCTCGCCGCCCTTCACAAAGGGTAGTTGTGCCGTACATGCAGGGCAAATGATGCTGTTGGTTTGCTGGCTTCTTAATGAGGGCGGAGAGGGGATCCGTCCAAGGTCGGTTTTGAGGGATGAGGAAGAGGGAATGTTGAGTGTTTCTGAGCAATCAAACTCGGTTTTGTGTATTGTTTGAGTGCAAAAGACGGCACAGGGACCATGCACCTCACAAAAGTGTAAGAGCGCAATCAATGCGTTCATTTATAATGTATAAAAATGAAGAGGAGAAAAGAAAAAAAAAACAAATGAAATAGTTTTTTTGGATTTTATATATTTACATATACAAAAAAAATAAAATAAAATAAAAATGAACCAATGACATGCGATGACTGAACTTTTGCCCAACTTTAGATTATTGTGAGGCATTTTATTGGTGAATAAAACACGAGAGGAGACAAGCCCCAGGATTTTGGTAGCTTATGCCAAAAATAGTGTGCAAATTATGGAGAGAAAACGCCTGTAGAAAAATAAAAATGGGCGTAACACTAAAACCCCAAAAAGGAACCTCTTTTCTAGAGTGGGGCATTAAAATGTATGTATATGAAGATTGAAAATAGTATATTTTCTAAAAAAGGTGCAAAGTATCATCCTATTAACTATACAATGAGGCATTTACTTCCAAGATACCATCATGATAATAAGGAGATACGGAAAGGGTTATCGATTTCATGAGAGAAATCACCTCTTATTCTTGCGGTAAATATATCCACGCAAGAGAGAGGTGGAATCATGCTTTCTCGATTTCTAGAGTTTGTCATCTCGTAGTCTTTTTCAGAGAATATGACCAGTATTACGCCCCTTTCCTCCTATTGCTTTTAAATAAACCCAGCAAGTCATTTCAGGTCCAATTGAAGCCATTTTATTGTATAATAATAGCTCTCCAAATAACACTACCACTTTATAAGGCTACCTTTAATAACTCTTACTCACCTCAATAGCGCACTTTCATTATATCTTAGTAACTTTTATTGATAATTTTGCACCTCCTTATATCCTCACAGAATTGCCCAGCAAAACCAAAAAAATAGATAAAACACTGAAATATATAGAAATTATCGCCTTTGTGTATTTAAGTCGCTATTGTTTAGAAGAGAAGCTGCATCATTCTTTGATTTGCGCATAATTAGTCGTCTTTTAAGTGTATATAACGCTTCCCAGTCTTCATCAAACGATTCTTGTTATTGGAATGAGAAAAACGATTTAACAAGTTCTTGATATCATTTAAGACGGTTGTCTTTGCAAACTATCGGAATCAGGTTGAGAGGTTTCTGGAGTAGTAGGAGTAATGTCTTGGATGTTTTGTTGGAAAAAAGTCAATTGTTGTAATGGCGCATGATATACTTTGACATCTTCATAATACCTATGGCTTAAGTACGTATGCTTACAAGGTTTTTGATAAAAGTTGAAATAATAGCATTCACAAGTAATCATCTCTTTATCAATGACTGTAATTCTATATATGTTGTCATTGCTATCATCAAACACCTTCACTAGAAAAGCAGTAAGATCACCGTCATCATTTAATTCTTTGTCTACATATTCTTCAACTCGTTCGCTTGGGATATCTTCGGCTAGGTCTCGCCTTTTCACCCCTTCTCTTTCTCTATTGCCCATAAAACTCGGTTTACATTACTAATAAATTCAGGCTCTACATCATTGGCCAAAATATAGATAAGCCTGTCGAGACGTCTATTAGGTTTTCTTTTGAGATATGAGTTTAACACAAGTAACAAGATGAATAAAGACTGTAATATTGAATTAAATCATAGAGCCAAAACAGATGGTCGTATAGTTTCAACCTTACTTGGTTTATCTCTACTTATTCATTATAGAGTACGATCTGGTATGTATTGGTTCAATGCAATTGAACTCAAGAAAAGAAAAGAAGCAAATATACAAGATGCGTATGATAAAATCCCTAGCCCGAAGTCAGTACATTTGGTACATGCTGCAATTTTTATACGTGCCATCTCAGAGTACCATTACAGGTAAATCAATGCAAATCATTATATCATGTACTTTATCTAAAACAAAAATATGGTATTTTTTTTCTTTATGAAAGGCTATCAGCATAGATAGACAAGGATTCATGAATTCTAATAGGAAAATCGTACTCGACTTTAGATCCAGTGCTGTAATTAGCAAATCGACAATTGAGGAACTTATTATGTTGGTGCATACATCCTGCAAAAGTAGAAGAAAAAAAATGAGGAAAAAACACAGGGAAAAAAGCAGCTTCATGAATTACAGAATCAGAGAACTGTGGTGGTTTACGGCGATGCTAACTTCTTGAGTATGAAAGGGCATTCACCTGCTTCCGTCAAAGTAAGTATTGTTGAAGTAATATATCTCTGTTAGCTTATATTAAATCATGTTCATTGTATAGAAAACGCTACAGGCAATTGTACAAAAGGCACTGGTTGTTTTAATAAATGAAAACAATCCCCCTATCAAATGTATGACTGAAGAAGGCATTGTTTTGTGTAAAACCTTTGTTTGCCCAGAAAAAAATACAATGATAGGTATACTTATTTTATCTCTTCATTTCGCTTTAAGACTAACTGTCTATCATCATAATAGAAAAAGAACAATTGAAATATCCTTTGAAGCTTTGCACTAGCTGTTCAGATGATAATAAGACGTTGGTAAGTACATGGTATATCTATTTAGTTTACAGAAAGGTAATAAGATAAACTAGTCTTGTAATCGTGACGTGAATGCTGCCATAAACATTCGAGATGTATTGATGTATTACATCAATTCTAGCTTCAATATTGACTCCCGGTATCCTTCTTTGTGTCACAATAAAAATTAAAGATGCTTCATCTAGCATCACTGCCTCTTGTTAGGTCCTTTACGATGCAAGTACAAAAAAAAGAAAAGAAAATCAGTCAAGTTCTAATTTAAACTCCTATGATGGGGGATATAAGTAAATCGGTAATTTTCATATCCCGCAGTTTCCATAGTAACAAGCCAAAGTAACAAGCCATAACAACAAAAATAAACACTTTTAATAATAATACTATTTTTTAAATGCAATTGCCAAACACAGTAAATATATTTTGAAAAGTAAAAAAAAAACAAAAAAAAAAACAATCTCACGATTGTAAACAAATATGATTATCTTTTTGACACTTTTGATTGGTGCAATTATACTCCTTCAACCGACATATTTTTTTTTTGATTATTATTTATTTCGAACATGTTCGATTTTATTCCTTTTCTTCTTCCTTCTTTTCATTATTCATCATCATGTCCAACTGGAAGAACGTTAACAACTGGTAAATTATTTTTTGTTTTTCCAAAAATGATTTGATATAATCTATTAATTTTTTTTTTTTTTTAAAAAAAAAAGGCATTGGTAAAGTATATAGTACATCTATTTTTTACTCTATATTTTCGCGTTAATGTTTATACAAAATGTTATCCGCCTTTAGGGTCAATAAGAACTGTTTGAAATGGGCTCAAACCTTCTTTGAAAGAAACCTTGTCGGTCTTGAGGCTGAACAGGACGGAAATAAGGTTAAAATCACAAAGATTATTGAATGTACTGGTGATGTTGATTTGAACCAAAGAAAGGGAAAGATCATCACCATTTATGATGTTCAGTTAAAGTTGAAATGGGAAGGTGAGGAGTGATATATATATATATACAAAAGGCATTCAACTAAAAACCTGTTAAAAAACAATAAAAGGTTCTCTTGCTGATGAAACTGAAGTCAATGGCACCATCAACATTCCTGAAATTGCCCACGATTCCGATTCAGATGATTATGTCGTAAGTGAAGGGAAAATAAAAAAAAACAAAATAAAAATTTGCATTATGTAATCTAAAAGATATATGTAAATATATTTAGTTTGAGTTGCATGTCAATGACGATAGCAACAACAACAAAGGTTCCATCAAGCCACTCCTTCGTAAACAGTTGACACCTCTGATCATCAAAAGCTTTGACGGCTTCTCTGCAGCCATGATCAAGGAAAACTGTGACGATGTCTATATTGAGCAATCCAAGATGGGTCAGGCCACACCCCCCCGTCTCTCCACACCCGTTGCCAAGGAGACCTCCGGTGCCACCCAATTTGCCACTACTGCTTCCACCACCACCAAGGCCGGACCTCCCCAAAAGGTCAATACCACCACCCTCACAGACTCGGTTGATTTCCAGACCTCTGCACATGAGATCTACGAGACATTGCTGGACCCACAGCGCGCTCAAATCTGGACGCGTGGTCCTGTCAAGGTCTCAAGGGAGATCAACTCTGACTTTGAATTCTTTAACGGAAACGTCTCTGGAAAGATCTTGGAGTTAGTGCCTGATAAAAAGATTGTGCAATCGTGGCGTTTGAAGAGCTGGCCTGCGGGTCATTTCTCTGAGGTGACGATGGAGTTAAATCAGGGAAGTGATTCTACCGTTTTGGCTATCAAGCAGACAGGTGTGCCCATTGGTCAGGAGGAGTTGACACAGACCAATTGGTCTGGTTATTACTGGAGAGCTATTAAGGGCTCTTTTGGTTTTGGTGCTGTCTTTTAAAAAAAAGATGGAATTTTGATATATATATATATACACATATAAAAAGAGACAAAAAAAAAAGTATTTAAATATAACATATATACATATATTGTATTTTTATTTGTTTATTTATATCAAATGGATGTGATGTTGATGATGATGATGTTGGTGATAATGTTGATGATGATAAAAAATGTAAAGTTGGGTAAATGATGATGAAAATGGTAACTACAAGAAGAAGGGGAAAGGTATATATAGCATTCAGAAATAATGACGATCAAATACAGCATAAATATCGACCCCTTCTCGGTAAATATGAGTAGCCAATGAAAGACATGGCATCTGTTCTCTATGTTTACACCAAATAAACAACGCAGCCTGTATCTGTTCATCAGGCACCTCGGTCAAATGAGAGACATCATATTCTCGTTGCCCTTTGGTTATCTTTTTTGTTGCTGATTTATTGTTCCAAAAAAAGGTGAACCCAAAAGGGCTTAGCTCTGTGGTGATCGTTGTCGTATCGTTACTGGCATAAATTGAGGTTGCAGCCAAATGGATCACAGCCTTTTCCATTGTTGTTGGATCACTTGCCAAATAGACACCAGGAGCGATGGGATTGTGGTAAAACACTTCCAGTGTTTGTAATTGGTATCTTTTATTAAAGAATAGTGCTCTCAGCCCCGTATTCTTCTAATTAATGATGATTTATTAGATACATAAAAAGGAGAAAATTGTGTGTGTGTATATCATTTAAATCATTTACTTTACCTCCTCTTTTTTTACATGAATAATAGGAACACAATACATGTCTTCTTTTGCAATGGAAGAAAAGACCTCGACTATACGAATGTAACACTTTATTTTGTCCGATAGTGATTCTGATTTTTCGTTTTGAGGAGGTGATGATAATGATTTATCGAATGCTACAGAGATGCTTGTCAAATGAGATGGACCGGATATCAATGTGGGGTTCGAGATGGAACCATCTAAATATTATGTATAATATGATTTAACCATGTGAGTCAAAATAAAATAAAAAATAAAAATTACCATAACGCTTATATATTGGAGGTGGAGTGAGCGAATGTACTCTTTCATTGAGAATATCTTCATAATCGGACTTTTCATGAATCGACTTTTTTTTTAAAAAAATAAATAAATAAATAAATTGTTATTTAGTATGTTGTCATTACAATTCATGTCAAATATGTATTTCTAACCTGATAATAAGTTGGTAAATCTCCCATTTCTTGTACTGTTGCTGTTGCTGCTGTTGCTGTTTTTTTTTTAAAAAAATAAAAATAAAAACAAGTAGAAGAAAGTAGAAAGTATTTATAGAATTTAATATTTAGTGGTTTATAAGAAAAAAAGTGTAAATTTGGTAACAGTTCCTAAATTTAACACATAATGACTCTTCCAAAAATAACACCACCCAATAAGATGATTTGATTGTCACAAGAAAAACTCGGATATCTTTACGTTAATAGCGGCTTTTGCATTATTTGGCATTGTTTGAAATTACTTCATTTTTTTTTTTTCTTTTTACCACCTTTGCTTACTTGGGTTTAATGCAAGATTGGATTTGACAAGTTAAAAGTAGTAATCGGGGTTATATATTACAACATTTGCTAAGGGCCATGCTCTTTTGTCTCACCTCATTCCTTTCCAACTCATCAATAAAATGGACATCCGTCAATTGGATGAAAATAATGATTTTTTTTTAGGCAAACTTTAAATTGCGCATTAAACTTTATCCAAAACAAGGTTAATAATATAAGAGGGGAAATAAGTTTGCTTACAACATGAATTTAGGAATATGTATACGGTAACTTCGCATGACGTCAAACTAAGGTTTATTTATATGAACCTGCTAATTTGAAATGTTTTGCAGTAATATCTATCTTCTGTTTAATAAATATTAAAACACGGCTCGTCTTTTTTTCCGAATTTACATCAGGTTATATATCACACAGTAATGTAATTTATATATATACAAAATCATTGATATACTAATTGTAGACAAAAAATAAAGAAAGGGCTGAATAATAAAAATAAGTGTAGGTAATGGTAGCTGTTATTTACATATACAGTATTACCCCGCTTGTTATAGATGGGGGGCTGTGAACACGAAAAAAAAAAAACAATTCAAAAAAGAGAGGAATGTAAGAAAATGGAGAGTTGTACAAATGAGTACCTAGAAGAGAAGAGGTTTTTGTTAATAATAAAAAAATAATAAGTAAGTGATATTCCTCGTTAAATAATATATATGCAAATACATATACATATTAGTCAATAAATAAAGTAATCAAAGCTAGAGTTAATTCAATATCTCTGGAGAGAAGATTCTTCTGTACCTTGTTTATTATATATTGTAAATTCATTCATTTGATTGGAAAAACTACTTCTTGCGTAGTTATTCCGCGACAATTTAAACATTTATAGTTTGTGTTTATCCCTGTAAATTTTGCAAATTGTGTTGATGAATGACAGTGTAGCAACAGAGGAGAATATGATGACGTGTGGTTTGGTTAACTCAAGTTACAGTGTGTATAGTGGGACGGCTTAAGGAGATACCATCGTTATGTACATATTATGATCATTGAACGGACAAAAAATAAGATGATTCTTTTCACCATGGAGCTATATATGTGTCTATAGTAACTCTAAACCATTGAGTGCGTGGGGTTGTTTTTTTTTGTTTTTTTGTTTTTTTAAAAAAAAAAAGATAAAAACTTTTATATTTAATATCATTTTTTATTCTTCAAATTCTGTATTATAAAATAAAATATAATAAAAGCAAAAACATGTGTGAGAAGTGGCCTAATGATCATATGGGGTTCCATATATATACATATAATCATGATTAAAAAGAAAAATATACAAAAAAAGAAAAATCATAAAGAAATTGGTTCATAAGAAAAGGGGGGAGGAGAAGGAAGAGGAGGAGCAAATTTTCATACAAACGGGGAAAAAAAAAAAAAAAAAAAAATCAAATTTGAGGAAAGAAATATCGACGATCCTGATGACGAGGATCATAAAATGTTGTAGAGACAGGTTCCTCCAAACTATTGATGTATTTCTTTGTCAAATAGTAATTATCGGTCGGTTGCTGTGAAAAATAAAAAGGGTTGTTTAATGATTGCTGGCTATCTATAAAAGATGTTGAAGTAGGTGATGAAGAGGCTGAGGATGCCGTATCTTCTTCGGTATATTGATGTTTCCAAATAAGTGGTGGTGTAATGAGTGGACTACTTGTGGGCTGACGTTTTGAGTGTATCATATTTGGGATTTCATTAAAAGGTCTCCATTGTAATGTAGTTCGTTTCGTTGTCGTTCCATGAGCACTTTTCTGATGTGTCTTTAATACGGTTTTTCTTACAAAACTCTTATTACAACCATCGTGCTTGCATTTATAAGGTCGTTTTCCTGTATGAATACGCCTATTATTATTATTATTATTATCCAAATTAGCTTTTTTATTGCATCTAGAACTCAAAGTACTATTTACCTATGACGAGCTAGAGAAGAACTGTCACTAAAATTCTTTTTACAATCTTCAAATTCACATACGTGAGGTCTCTCACCAGAATGTGTTCTCAAATGTACTTTCAGGGCCGATCTCTAAAAAATTCATATATGTAAAATAAAAATATTTAATATATTTATATTTACAAATTCGATATGATGTGCTTACCTGTATAAAACTTTTTCCACAAGATAACTCGTGACATACATATGGCCTAAAATGTGACAAAATAAGGTATTCAATTTATCTGGTCGTAAGGAGAATTAATTCACACAAATCGATCTCACCTTTCGTTGGTATGAATCCGAAGATGTCTGGCAAGATCGGAACGACGCCCTAATCGTGATCATTTCATTGGGTGAGTAAGCACACACTTTTCATTCCCCTTCCTTTTTATTATTGCCTTACCAAATGCTTTAGTGCAGCTATTCATTGTGCATTTATGAGGTCTATTTTGTGTTTGTTGCGTTTCAGAATGAATCAATTCAAGAATGTCCATCTTTTGTTTTGAAATGATTGATCGATGTTAGTATATAAAACGTAGTAAATATTTATATTGCTTCGCATTGTACAATACCTTTTTTTGTTTTTTTTTTTTTGTTTTTTTAAATTTTCAAATATATATAGTGTCCGCTAAATTGGATCTGCTAGGTTTTTTTTCTTTTCTTTTCTTTTCTTTTCTTTGTTATTAAAACAAGATTTAAAAGTATAAATAAAGTGGCAAAATAGTAATAAATAAAAATAAATAAATAAAGATTTAAGAAGAGAGAGAGAGAGAGGAAAAGGGAAAAGATGTTATAGAAGACCCGGTATATTTATATAGTTTGAGGCTCACAATAAATATATTTATACAGGCATAATTTCAATATCAAAGGAGGGTCTTTGACACTTTAGGGAGTTTTTATTTTATATTATATCTTTTATTTCCAAAAAGAAAAGTCGAATAGAAAAATGATGTTGATATAAGGAAAGGGAGAGAAAAAAAAAAAAACTCCATCGGATCGACATACAAAAACAACACACAAAACAATCAATAGCTTCGATCAAAAGAAAAACGTCGATCTCTCTTTAAATCCATTTAGCACAATGAAAAGACGCTATTCAAACGCAATGTGTTCAATGAAATGTCAACTATGACATATAATAAAGTTAAAATATGTCCCATTGTCTCTTGTTCTTTTGGATTTGTAGCAATTAATAAAGTGATTATAATTCCATAAATAAAGGAGTGAAAATAGACAGAGAGTAGCTGTTAGAAAAAGCATCTACAGCTTTTAGTTGTTTATGGTTTCTGTGTACCTTATAGAATAAGAATGATCTTTCTTTCAATCATATGTCTGGATGATAAATGGTTTGTCTCCTACTCCTAAACAAAGTAAAAGACCGGCTTTATATCATCCAATTTAGATATTTTAGATGCATATAAAAGAAATTATATACTTGTGTGTGTGTGTGATCAATGATCATTAGTACCGCTATTATATGTAAACATATATATAATTTATATAAAGAAATATAAGTATACTACAAAGATATAATCTCATATAACTTTGAAATAGTCTATACATCATTATGTATACATTTTTTTTTCTGTGTGCATTTATTAGACTAAACATTGGTATGATATTCATTCAAAATGAATATTTGGTATCTATAATAATATGAGATAACACTTATGATTTTAACATCGATTACAGGTGAATTCATGCTTCTTAGTATTAGATAATGGCCTGCTGATAGACAAAATAGGTGTAAATGCAAATACGCACAAACAGTTATGGTCAAATATGGAAATATTAGTGAGGCTGTAAATTGAGCGAGAAAATGAATGTGCAAAAAGAGGGGGTCTACCTATTACCTCATTTTACTTCAAACCCCCTTTTTTTAAAAAAAAAAAAAAAAGAAAAGAAAAAGTGAGAGTGATGGGCCAAATTTTCCATAATGAAAGATAAAATATCGAGCCGCTTGATTAGCATGTTTAAGTTTTTTTTTTTCTGGAATCGATGCTTAAGCTTGTCACTTTCGATCGTTGTGTCAATTACTATTTTCGATTACTTGCACCCGAAATTTAGGGAAGTTTGAATTACAAGTTTAACTTTTATATTCAAATAATTTTATCTAATTTGTTCTTTAAGGCAATGACAATGATAAATAAAGTCTCCCTTTTTTTTTTTTTTTTACTTTTTTTTAACTTTTTTTTTTTTTTTATAAAACCAAGATCGATGGTTATTTTTTTCATCTTAAGGGAAAAAAAAAGATAGATCAGAGAAGAATTTTTACCGCATTCTAAAATTAACTACAAGTACCATCCTTTGTACCTCATTTTAACCGTATTTTTTGCTTGTGCAAAGAAAGAAGTATGCTTTTTTGGATATTCCATAATAATTTCATAAAGCCGGATTTTTTTTCTTCGATTTTTTCTAATTAGTTTGAAAATTATACCATATTTTCCATTTTAGATAGAAAACAGCCTTTTTTACACTCCTGAGATCGTATAAGCATGTTCAAATACAGTTAAACAAGTAACTTTAATTAATTAAAAAAAAACTGGGAGAAAAAAACAGAAACGATCAGCGGAATAATAATAATAATGATAATAATAAACACCAGTGTTAATTATAGGACTGAAAGTTAAAGTCAACTTTTTTTTTGAAGGTATAATAATTAAAGTTTATGTAAGATACACGTCATATTGAGGGTAAAGACTAGAAACGACAATAGAGGTGCAAACTAAGACAACGCCTTGTTTTTATACATACAAATCAAGCAGATACATAATGAAGAAAAGAAGGAGGTCTTCATGTTGGTCACTACTAGCATAAAAAATCGAAGCAGATTCACAATAATGCACTTTACGAAATCCTACAGACCATGTTCCTGGAGTGATCGGGTGTCTTAAAAAAGAATGACCAAGAAGCCGGAAAAATGGGATGGTGATGTATAGTATAAGTATACTTTTCTTTATATCTTGTATTTTATACTTTTACTTTCAGTATTAACGCCTATTTATATAATACAACATATTATACAAAGAGGATACATCTTGAGATTTTCTTAATCTATAAAAGGCGCAAACTGACGGAATATGACCTTATTCTTTTATACATATATATACTTATATATATAGCCCTGCATCACTAAAATTACGATTTTCTAGAAACGAATGTGATCAAGGCATTGATATAATGTTATTTTGCATATACTGTCTTTTTCAAGAAAATGAGAAAATGAGAAAAAGTTTCAAATTATTGAGATATATTTTCAAATTATTGAACAAAAAAAAAATGACTAAAAAAGGAGACTAAGGTGAGAGGACTAAAGAGGGATAAGTTTATTATCGAACTCAATAAATAATAACACAAGGGCGTATGCTTAAGCGTCTGAATGGAACCCATCTATCACCAAATTTAATTGTCATGTGCAAATTATCACCCATGCTCAATCGAAGCCTCTATTTTACTAATGCAAAACTGCAAAAATGCAAAGTAGTAATAAATCAGAGTCTTGGATCATCTTGACTCGTGTTGGATTCATAATTAGTTTGCTGTTTTGTAGTTTTTATATTTTTTGCATTAGTAAAATAAACATTTGGAATAAGCATGAGTCGTAAATTGCATGTTGATAGTAGGAAAAACAACCTCATGATGAGGTTGATTTCACTTATACCAAAGCACCAATGATCACTATGTGAAGTATTTTGGAATTATGTAAACAGCTTCATGTTTATCTTAACATACAATAATACTGCTTCCTAAACTCTTATCACAAGCGCTCCCTCTTATTACTAAATACTCGTGTTACTTTAAATTCAGTTCATATAAATACAACAACATTTGTCCCATCGACTAATTAGTCCCATTTTACTAGCTATTGAATAGGCCTTGCTTGTATGATATATCATATACATACACAAAGATGATCATCCATATACAATGATACATTTACCTAATGAATAAATATGATCAATTCTAGATATACTTTATTGCTATTGCAGAGAACTAACCAAATGCAAATTAAATAAATAAAGAATACTGTTGTCATTGTTTGTTTACATATCAGTAGGGATCAGTTGCTCTTTTAAGAGCATCTCCAGCGGCCACGCTAAATTTATCATTAAAGATAGCATTGGTGACCTAAGTGATTTGTACGAGTTCAGGCAATGATAGTAACTAGTAAGTTCAATATTGCCACATCATGAGCCTATGCTGAATATTAACTTTGAATACTTTAGATTATATAATTCAATAGATCTATTCCACCACGTTGGTGTCATTGTCTGTTGCTTTACTCACCCAGGTCAATTGAACAGTCGAACGCCCTGGCCGGTTATCACCGGCCTAACTATTAGGATAATGATTCCGTAAGTAGTGATACTCTCATTGAATAAATGAACCATTGTTAACTTAATTGTTATTGTGTAAAGAGTTACAAGTTATGATAATACCTACTGAATCTATCTCTGTCATATTGGTGCATTATCTTTATTACTTTATATCGTGTTATTCTTCGATGTGATGTAATATACCGTTATGAACCGTGCTATCTCATTACCTGTTCATTTACTAAAAATCTACTTTTTGTTATTTGATAAATTATTTGTTCTCAATAATTCTTTTTCTCATCAATTATTTCTTTTTTCTCATTATATGTTCTCAATAATTCTCCTTATTTTTCTCAATTATTATATCTTATTAATTATTAATTATTAATTATTCCCCTTTTTCTCATTAACTTGTAATTTTTTCTCAATTTTTTGAAATAAACAGTAATGGGGAGATCAATCTTATCATTTCCTACCCTTAACAATCACGTTTTTAAATCAATATTCTCAAAGAAATATACAGGAGATGACATGACTAAATTTGATTAAAAAAAAAGAAAAGGGCATTGAACACTAGGTTAAATTTTTGTGGCAAACTGATTACATCTTCCTTTAATACGGCCGGTTTTTTTTTTTTTTTTTTTTTTTAAAAAAAATAATTTAAAGTTGAAGATGGGTATGTATCTTGAAAAAGAAAAAGTTATATATGATGCAATATTTACCATTTTATCACATCAAAGTCTATTTTCTCTAAAAAAAAACCAGTAAGCAGTGTGGTATTTATCACATTACACCATATCATAAAGACATATGGTTGTACCTTTTTGGTGATATAACTATCGTATCACATATCATAATCCGTACCGCTACTTAAGATGTTTATGGATGATCTATTATGCGCTTTCTCTTTCATTTAATAAATAGTTTTATGGAGACTCATTCCTTAGTATTTTATTTGTTTTTATTGCTACGTTTAAGAAAGCACGTAGTATAATAGGCAGTTACTTCTTGGTTGTTAATTAATAGCAATGATAAATATAGACTTTTTATCTTGTAATTATATATGTAATAGTTTGGATATAGAACTTTTTGCTTCATAACTGTGAATATATATATATATATATATATAAGTAGATCCGAATAAAAAAAAAAGATCTGACTGAACAAGTGGCAACAACCAAATTGATTTTCTCCTGGTTTCTATAGTGTGGAGAAACAGAGAAAGTATTGCTCCTATATCGAGTATTAGCGTGCTGCTACAACAAACAAAAGGCACGTTTATATACTTGAAGATTTTGAAGCATTTGAAGGTCCGTTTGTGTTTTTTAAAAAAAAAAAAATAAACATGTCAGAAATAAATAACTACTGGATACTCGGACTAATGAAATATAAGAAAAACTAGAACACTATCTCACGTATGTAACTAATCTCATTACAGATAAATAGAGAAGAGAAGCGTTATAGTACAGTCAGTAAGGTTAGATTTTTGATCCAGTAAATAAATGATTTTCAATTTTCCTTACGTCAAAATACAAATTTTTTGGCTAATTGTTTTTAAGAAAGAACACGGCTTTAAAAGGATGCCGCATTTTCGCTTAAATATAATAGATTAGGTTATAAATCTTGATCTGCAGAGTGACAGGTGGCGGATGAATAATTTATCCAAAATAGCGGAACAGGAAAAAGCTCAACGTTTGCATTACAGAAATGTTATTTTGACGTTAATTGACAAAAACATACATATAGATATATTATCCGATGCACTTCATGTATTTTGCGAAGCTCCTTTATTTATTTCTTATACAAATATGCCAATATATTCCAATATATTCCAATTACTCTTTTGTTTTAAAGAACGAACACCATCGATGATGAAGCTTCTAGGCAGTGATGTCAACTCTAAAAAACAACCCTGGTAATAGAATTTAGAGTTATTTTTACAATGTTCTTAAATCCCCCCAATCACCTAAACATATTTTAGCATCCTAGTAATTTGACCTTCTCTAATTTTAATTAAAAAACAAAATTTATTTATTTACTACTGATACTGTTATTATGTATAAGGTTAAAAAGAGCAGTAGAGTGCAAATACAGACATAAAGGTACAGGGTCTTATTTATACAATTCAATTTGTTTCTGTGGCATATATACCCTCAACAGCATTTCCATCACTAGCAGCCCATTCTAATCTCTTGGCCACACTAAGAGATATATAATGATTTGTAAATAAATTAAAAAAAAAACTCCCTCATACCACATATTAATTTTTCCACAAATCAAAAGTGTACTTACCCCATATCAATATCATAAGCCCATGCATGCACAGTCAATTTCTGTCCATTTTTCCAGGCATTTTGAACAATAGTAGAGTGACAGACGTTTTGAGCGGAATTAATAGTGTTTAATTCAATCAATCTACGAAGACGTTGTGTTTCATCTTTGATTGCCTCCAACTCTTCGTAGTGCACTAAACCAACATCAATGAAAAAAGTCTCAAAACAAACGAACATGTTGCTCGTAACTTACATCTATACACGTCCTTAATGTAACGAAGCCAGTTGTCAATAAGACCAAATTGGCCATGGCCAATAGCAGCACCCACACCACCGCAATTGTAATGCCCTAAAAATAGATTATGTGAGATGTGTGACAACATTGTAATAAATGCGTTGGCACGTACCACAAACAATGATGTGTTCAACCTTAAGTACCTCGACGGCATATTGTAACACTGAGAGGCAGTTTAAATCAGAGTGACTAACTACATTTGCAATATTTCTATGGACAAAAACTTCGCCAGGGCCTAACTGAACGATCTGGTTTGCGGGAACTCTGGAATCGGAGCAGCCTATATATTTTTATATTAAAAAGAAAACGAGAAAAATGAGTAACAGCGAAAAAAAGCACCCCTTTACTCCATAAAAAGAGCGCTTATATACCAATCCATAAAATCTTGGGCTCCTGTCGGATTGCAATATTTCTGAAAAACTCTGGATCTTCTTTAAGAACGGCCTTTGCCCATTTACGATTGTTTTCTAATAAGCCATCAAGATTGGAATCTTCAACACTGAATTTGTTCGATGTGGCAGTAAAAACTAAGTAGTGTGAGTCGAATGTTTCACTTCCCCTTTTTTTATTTGAATATCATCATACCTCTTCCTGGATCCAACTCGGACGGAATTGGAGATTTTGATCCTGAGGGTTCACTTGGGGGACACATATTGTTATTGAAAAAATAAAAAGAAGTTACAACAAAAGGAAAAGATAAAAAACAAACAATCTATTTATTATGATCAATTTTTTTTACAGTCACAAGCTCTCACGGATCAGCGGTAGTCGAAACCCATCTACATCTCTTTCAGTTATTTGTTGTTTTTTTTGGACAAATTAAAATTCATATTGGAAGAGAACCCCTCTTGGCTTTTGCGAACCTTCTTTTTCAAATAGAAAAAAAGAAAGGCTTTATTTTTTTTTAAAAAAAAAAAAGAAAAACTGCTCAGCATGTCAATTCTACACTTCGATTATGCAACATTTGTCAGATAACCTGTTGTGGAAGGTCAATTTTATATCGAAAAAGAAGATAGTCTTGAGCTCTTTCAGACTATATTTATTTACAGATTCTGTGTCCAAACGAATATTCGTTAACTTTTGTATTTATCGTGTTTTATTCACGGATAATGTAGGATGGGACTAAATATTCTTCATGTGATTCCTATCTTTTGTTTTTTGATGGGTGAGAGCATTTCGCTTAATCATTTATCCTGTTTTGGTGTATTTAAGAAAATCTTTTTTCTTTTTGGCTATTATTAATGCGAAAGAGTTTGAAACCATACACATGCATTTTTCTGAAAGTGGCCGCCATAACTGTTTTTTTTTATCCAAAAAAAATATATATAAGGCCACTATCTTTTCTTGAGCCTCAATGATCAGCTCTCTGGAAGGTATCTCAAATAGACTTAGACCCATAACTCTTCTACTGTTTATTTCAAGATATTGAGAAAATATTACAAATTAATGAGAAAAAATATACAACGATTGAGAAAAGTGAAGAGAAGAATTGAGAAAAATAATAATATTGTCATAATGAATATATTTAAACAAATAACATCATAAAAGGATTCAGACAATGGAAATGTTCGACCATGGGTGAATGTAGGAGTGATATTAAGTCAATTTGTTCAAGTACCAGTTTGTAATAGACCAATTTATGTTATGAATTTAGCAAATAGAGAGAATTCCTGTATTGAATTTTGAAACGTATTAAAATAAAAATTAGTAGCCTATTGTATACATAACATGAAATGATATAACTTACGCCGTCGACGAGGCTATGGGAGAAGTCAGCGACGACTGCCTAGGGACTTGAAGAAATATAGATATGGACCCTGGAAGACCAAGCAACAGTAGATCACGATACACATATGTAACTAGTAAAGCCTAAAACATAATGACAATAAGTACAAGAAAATTAATTCGTCTAGTAAAAAACTTACTAATAGATCACTACTGAAGCTTGTTTTTTATGTCCCCAGAGTCCACCTTTGCTATCTCATGTTTGTGTAACTATAAGGAAATAAATTAAGTCAAAAGCTCGATATACAATATAAATAAAATATATACGAGGGCTTGTACATGTTAGCTAATAATAATAATAAAAAAAAGTCATTTAAGGTCGACACAAATTTTTAAATAAATAGTAGAAGCGTTAATGATGAAAAAAACATGGAAAACCATCAGCTTTA
>MU622337.1:74012-108315 GCA_025399235.1 Backusella circina FSU 941 | reverse complement strand
TCTGTCTCTCTCCCAGTCTTCTCTGTCTTCTTCTGAGTCTTCTTCTGATTTTTCTTTACTGTCTTCTTTACTGTCTTCTGAGTCGTCTTTACTGTCTTCTTTACTGTCGCTCTCCCAGTTTTCTTCCGAGTCTTCTTTACTGTCTTCTTTATTGTCTTCTGAGTCTTCTTTACTGTCTTCTTTACTGTCTTCTGAGTCTTCTTTACTGTCTTCTTTACTGTCTTCTTTACCGTCTCTCCCCCAGTTTTCTTCCGAGTCTTCTTTACTATCTTCTTTACTGTCTTCTGAGTCTTCTTTACTGTCTTCTTTACTGTCTTCTGAGTCTTCTTTACTGTCTCCTTTACCGTCTTCTTTACCGTCGCTCCCCCAGTTTTCTTCTGAGTCTTCTTCTGAGTCTCCTTCTCAGTCTCCTTCTCAGTCTCCTTCTCAGTCTCCTTCTCAGTCTCCTTCTCAGTCTCCTTCTCAGTCTCCTCCTCAGTCTCCTCCTCAGTCTCCTCCTCAGTCTCCTCCTCAGTCTCCTCCTCAGTCTCCTTCTCAGTCTCCTCCTCAGTCTCCTTCTCAGTCTCCTTCTCAGTCTCCTTCTCAGTCTCCTTCTCAGTCTCCTTCTCAGTCTCCTTCTCAGTCTCCTTCTCAGTCTCCTTCTCAGTCTCCTTCTCAGTCTCCTTCTCAGTCTCCTTCTCAGTCTCCTTCTCAGTCTCCTTCTCAATCTCCTCCTCAGTCTTCTTCTGAGTCCTGTTCCAGGGGGTACCTTATAGAGTGTGTTGTAACTAAGTTCGACTCTGTATTAACTTCCGTACAAAAGTCTCCATCTCTGAAAATATTTATACGTAACAATCGGTAACGAAAAAAAGGAAAAAGTAAAACGATAAATGAATGTGTCCTTTGACCAACACCCATGACAAACTCAACATCGCTTCCACCATCATAGTCATTAAAGCTGAAGTTAAAGTAGTTGAAGTTGTATACAAAGAGGTGGAAGTTGTTGCCATGAGCAAACTATATAACACCAACAACTTTGTCGAGAGAAATTATTCGACTCCAAGTTTTCTTTTTTTATACAATCAAATGAAAGAGAGATTCACTGCTTTTCTTACTTTAAATGAAGTACACGGGCTGACCCCAACGACACTGGCGCCGCCGGTATCGCCGCTACCGTCAATTTAACTAATTAGAGTATTACTAAAAACAGGATAAATTAACGACAACGCAACTTCTTTTGTCTTTATTATTTATTCAACTTCCCCATCTTTATATCTACGTTCTATTACCATCAAATATGCTACCTGCAACACCATATATATGAACAACCGCTTAAATAAATAAACACAGTAACTATCTCTATGGTTAGGTTTTTGTTCTTTTAGTATATACTCGTGTAAGGATTGGGTTTTCTAAACGTAAAAGAAAAACTTATCTTGTTCCGCTCGTATATTTGATTTCGCAAAAAATTAGGATCTGTATAGATAGGAAAAAAAAATGAAGTTTTACTTATTTATAATTACGTTTGTAATTGTTGTTTTGCGAAATAATTTAATAATGACGACTCAAAAGAGTATAACTGAGACTAGTTTAAAATTAAGTCCTTGACAAATGTTATTTTTTTTTCAAATGTGCGTGTGCTTCTTTTGACCCTCTCTCTGTCTCTTCTTTTGACCCTCTCTCTGTGGATTTAACGTCACTTTTGGATATTTAAATAGTATTCTTTGCATGACTTTATTTTTATTTTCATTAAATCTCATATATTAGAATAACCATATTATTTATATATTCTATCATTAAGGGTTACTCTAACATATAAAAAAAAAAGATTGACGATGTCACTCTCAAATTAGATATGTAGTTTCAACGTATCCTGAAATTAAGTTTATACTTTGTAAGTTATTTTATTTGAAGTAAAAGGGAAACATACAATAAATATCAGCAAAGTTATTTTTTAATATAACGAGCATGGAAAAATTGCGGAAAGAACTTTTCATTAAAAAACAGAAGTAATTAGTTATACTAAAAGCTTGATTTTTTCTTTTTTACCTTTTTCTTTGAACCAAATGAGTGTTCGCTTGTATTACGTTGAACAAACGACTTTGTTGACATTGGTGATGATATTTCAGGCTCCATGTGCCTATATTTGGGACCGCCGATCTGCCCAAATTTCTCAACAATTTTCCCGAAGAACTTATTACGACGTGTCAAATTTAAAGGGGGAAGTGATTCACGGCTGCTGCAGAGGGACACAAACGATGAATTACGCTGTACTAATTTAAATATCATAGATTCAGTGTTATGTCTACGTTGTTGCTGGACAGTATGTGGATAAGGAGATATTGGCGGTAATGGAGTTGGTTCATCCATTGTCCAAGATGAAGTTATACTACTATTATCTAGCATTGAGCTTGATAAATCTGTAACCATTCCCGATTTCCCGTAAACAGAAGATGATGCACTAGATAAACGTGCAGCGCCTTTTCGTCGTTTCATGGATTCGGTGTGTGCGTTATGATGCGATCGGGCGGTTAGAATTGGTGTCGTACAGACATCGCCAAACTTGTTGTCAATAGACTTGCATCGTTCATGATATTGGTTACATTTTCGTTGTGACCATTTTTCAGCAACGCTGCTGTTTGAAAAGAAGTCGCGTAAATCACTTATACTCGACTGTGATTTCATACTAGGTGATTTTATACTATCTTCAGGCGCTGGGTAATCTTGGACATTATATACAGGGTGATATGACTGTGTGCTAAGACGAGATGTTTTACTGAAAATAGTGGAATACGAATAACTAGAAGACCCATTTGGCATTGGGTATTGAACAGGTGTTACAGAATCTGAATTGCTCTGTGTGTCGCTATCGACGTTGGTCTAAATCATGGGTATTATTATGCATATATATGTGAATATTGACAAGAATGATGGTTTTTATTTTAATACTTACATCCGGTGCTCTCGCCTGAGCCTTTTGATCGAAGCTTGAAACAAATAATTGCTCCAATAGATATTCATTGGAATCTATGCTATTAGAATATAAATCCTTCGATTGTTCAATCGTTTTTGAAAGTGCTTCCATCCAGATGATTTTTTCCTGCTCACATAGGGCACTCAATTCAAGGGTGTTTTCTTCGCTTTTCATTAGCCAAGAACAAACTAACGATCCGTCCATATCTGGTAAATTTTCAATGTCGAATTTTCTTAAAGGAAACCAATACTTTGGCTCATACTGTTGATGCTTTTTTGCCTTTACCATAATCATATAATGATTGAAAAGGGCGCAGCCAACTCTCTTTGTCTTTGTATCATCGAGACTGCGTACTTCCAGTGTACCGATTAAGCAACAGACACCTAGTGTACTGAACCATCGCTTAGGTAAACACTAGATGATACAATAATGAGTTAGCTTTCTAGCCATAAATAAAAGTAATATTTCCCCCACCCCCCCTACTTTTATGTTACCCAATCCGAATATAATCGTGATAAAAACAGTGATGTTTTTCTCTGAGCTTCCATTTTAGATTTTTCATTATTTAATCTGGTTACAATTCCATGAATGATATCTTGTGCCTGTGAAAGAACTTCATATTCTTCGGAATCTTTCTGCGTTGCCTTGGTAATATTTTGAAGTAATAATCTGTATCGGAATATCCTTTGAAAGGGCTAATTTATATGTGTTTAATATTTATATGATTTGTTGCTGCATTATACAGTTACTTACAGTAATTAAATAGTCCTCCAACTTTAACCTGCTAAAGCTAAACGAGGTTTTATGATCATTGTGTAATTGTTCTATCAAATTACAAAAATCAGCATTTGTTTGTAGCAATTCATTATATACAGAGGTTGCATGATCTTGTCGAACGCAGTAATCCAAATAAATTTCTAATTTTGGTCCCTGAATAAAAGTATGGTTAGTCTATACCAGTAGCGTTGGCTTATTTTATTATTTACCCATTGAACAAAGCACTGAGCAATATTTTTTAAATTTCCATGGTAGTAAATTCCATTTCTTTCTTCTTTTTCGTCTTCATGAGCCTCTTTCAATGCTTTTGTGAACCTTTCTTGAAATGTTAAAATGTCCATAGAGTTGCGTACAAGAATATTACATTCCTCCTCTGATATAATATGTGACTCTTTGATTGTTTTAAAAAAGAACTATATTTCATCATATGGTGTTATCATAAAATCAATTAAATAAATAAATAGATAATTTAACTTACTGTGCAAAGTATGTTTAAATCACGAGAATACGTCTCCTCTGTTTCCATCAATTCTTTGATAGCATTAAGGCGCTTTATTGAACGCCTTTGTTCTAAAGATCTAATCTCATTTCTATATTCCAATTCAGCAGTAGTAGCATGTTCAACATTTTGTGTTTTCTTTTGAATAAATGACGAATGAATGGGGTGATTAGGTGGAATCAGACCAGGACCATTAACATCGTGTAAATAATGATCATCGGGAATTAATTTATCAATAGAAGGTGTTGTTGGTGAGAGGGCAGCATTTAATAGTGGTGCAACTCTGCTTTTGGGTTTCAGTGGATCGGCTCTAGGAACTATTATGATGCAAAAATTTAAAATGATTATTTAATATATGAGCGCACAGTAATATATTAGATGGGTAGGTAGATAAATAGAGGGAGCTTTTTTATATATTTCCATATACCTGGATCATCCAATATTGTATGTTTACGTTTCATTGAGCGATTTTTTTCAGGTTCAACAACGTTTATTAAAGGTTTAGTATTTATATCAACCTTTTCAATAGCCGGTATAAGAGAAGATAACTCAAGGGGTACATCTGCCATTTGTAAAAGAGAAAATAAATAAAGAGAGAAGTAAAGGAAAAAGAGACAAGAAAACTCACAAAGGGTTTCTATTTTGTTTAGTATTTCACTTATTCATCTCCATACTGGATTAGTTCTCATGCTTATAGTAGTAATACTTAAAAATAAATAACAGTAATAATCATCCATATTAGTAAATTGTTCCTCTTACATTTGCAATTTGCTTCGATTTCGTGGACTTTTTTTTTTTGGCATGAACATACAATTGTCCTAATCAATGACAATAACTAAAGCGCATTCTATTATATTTTCCATGATTATTACCAATGAGGTATTACTTGATCTAACTGTCTCTATCCCTCGATGTTAATTTATGGTTGCGTTGCCGTGTTTCATCTGTTTTTCTAACTTGTAAGAATATACAAATGATATAATATTTTACTTTCCGGTAATTATAATCGAGACAGGTCATATTCAGTTGGCAAGGAAATTCCTTTTGTTGATCTGCTTTTTTTTTTTTTCGTGAAGTTATTGAGTTGATTTATTTCGATCAATAATATCAATCCATCAATTCAGAAGAACACTCCTTAATTGTTCATTGAAGCAGATGTTTTGTATATAAAGTAAATACTGAACTTGAAAAATTGACCTGTATTTAATTCCTTTTTTTCGTTTATCGTATTTTTATGTCTTTTTTCTTCTCTTTTTATCTTTTCTTCTTTTTCAAACCATGCTCATCATTATAAGGGTCATAGCGCAGAGGTAACCAACAATTATCCTATTCATTCTACCATATTCTTTAAGAAAGCGCCTATTATATACATTTTATATCTAAATACAGAGGAGAACTTTAAAAAGAAGCAGTATCTTTGTTCAGGTCTGTATACACGAGTATAAGTGCATATGGCTTGTAGATGATACAAATTACTGGAGGGAATTTTTTTAATAATTAAATAATTCTAGAATAATACAGAGAGTTTGATTTGAAATTAACAGGCTTCTAATCCTGTTATTATTTTCATTTAATGTTCGAATTCACAGTTATTTAAGAGATTAAATTTTTATATCTACTACCAAGCCTTATTATGATGACTCTACTGTAACATTTGAATTTTTATTGCCAGCTACATAGTATGATTGACTCTTAAGAACGGTATGATATCTTACATTTTTCATATTATCAAAGTAACTAACGTTATTATAGCATTGGATGGGGTCTTACTATATTAATAAACTGCTTTAAATTTTTGGTGCTTTTCAAGTGTTGATAACGTGTAGTATTGTTTCATATAATGTCACCAACTGTGCTTTTTACTTGTAGACGTAGTAGTTGATACGTTTTAAAGTCCGGTAATGTATTTTTCGTTTTAAAAATACATGTGATGTGATTTTTGTTTTTGATTTTAATCAATATAAGTGATAATACAGGATGGCAAGTAAAAAGTACTCTACCAATGTAATCAGAGGGAAAAGCCTCCAAAGTAAACTTTTTTTTTTGAATATATATCGGTGATATTTAGTATTCATCAATGTTATTAACATAAAACAAACAAAATCTTTATTTCAACAAATACTAATAATACAGAATATTACATTTTATATGGGTTTTCACTAAATCTTAATCTATAAATGGACATGCTCTACTCGTTAACTCCTAGAAACCGAAAGACGCATTATCGAACACAAAAGTTACAAATAGGTGCAATCCCAGGTTTGATCAAATGCTTCAGTACGAAAAGCTTCTATGATTTAAAATTTCCTATGTAAAGTTTTCTCCCGAATTAATAGTTTTTGCTGAATATTTAAGAACTCTTAATATCCCGTGACTTTAAATGTACAATTTAATTTATACCAAGAAAAATGGAAGCAATATTAAATACAGTATTCTATTGTTAACTCGTTTATATATTAAGTGGCAAAGATCTTTGATTAATAGAAATAATGAGAAAGCTGTCAAAACAAGAAAAAGATTAAGTGTATAATTCTCACGCTACTCGTGTGCCGTGTGAAATGCATTCGATAAATTAACCAATCAAACCAATACACCGTCACACACAGATCCTTTTTCTTTTCAATTGTTCTGTTGTTATCTTTTCTCTCTTTTTCCCTTTTGTTTATTTAAACCATGTCAAATGAAATGGATCCAAGTAGAACAGCTACACCAGTCGATCATGATGGAATGAGTTGGCCAAGTAAATATTCTCTTTTTTGACAGTAAAAAAGAAACCTCACAAATAAAACTGACACTGCACAATATATGTATTTTTTTTTCTTTAAGGTTTGGGAACTCGGCAGCGTCGTGACGAAACACCTGCACAACGAGAAGAACGAGAGGATAAATTAGCAGAAGCAGTAAAAACCATCTTGACATGTATTGGTGAAGATCCTGAAAGAGAAGGTCTTTTAAAAACACCAGACCGTTATGCAAAAGCTTTGATGTTCTTTACACAAGGTTATGAGCGTAATGTTCGAGGTAAGTATTGTCTCGGTGAATTTAAGATTTTTTTTTTTTTGATAATGTGTTATAATAGAGGTTATAAATGAGGCTGTTTTCGAAGAAGGTAGATATTTGTTTTTTCATTTTTACTGTGAGAATATTAATATGGTTTCATTTAAGATCATGACGAAATGGTACTTGTAAAAGATGTTGACATATTTTCACTCTGCGAACATCATATGGTGCCTTTCATGGGTAAAATCAGTATTGCATATATACCTAACCGTCGTGTTGTTGGATTGAGTAAATTAGCTCGTATTGCTGAGATGTTCGCTAGAAGGTATTATTGGATGAGTATTTTTTTTTTGGGGGGGGTTTTTAAAAAAATAACAATGATCAATAATGTCTTTGACTGTAGATTACAAGTACAGGAACGTATGACAAAGCAAATTGCAACCGTGTTAATGGAAATTCTTCAACCTCAAGGTGTTGCCGTGGTAATGGAATGTTCTCATTTATGCATGTGTTCAAGGTAATATTGTTTTTATTATCGTATTTTCATTGTTTTTTTTTTGTTTTTTTTGTTTTTTTTTTGTTTTTTTAATAAATGTGCTTTGTTTTTATCAAATTTCACAGAGGTGTGCAGGTTAGTGAATAAACTAATGATGGAAATATTTTGCGTGTGTAACAAATAACTTCTGTTTATCTGATCTTTTTTCTTGTTTTAGAAACCTGGAAGTACAACAATAACAAGCTGTATGCTGGGTGTTTTTAGAAGCAGTCCTAGAACTAGAGAAGAATTCCTCACTTTGATTAGAAGATAATACATACAAAAATCTGAAAAGGAGAAGAGAGTACTCATCGTATGTTTTTTTAAATATTTCATTTTATTAATGTTGATAAAGTTGTAAAATAAATAATTATTGAAGGAGAGGGGTAAATGTATATATTATTATTGAAATGTCTGTCGACTTGGAGAAGATTGCTCATAGTCAATAGATTTATTTGATGTTGATTTATGAGAACGACCGGATACCTTACGACCCAATGACGAGAGAAGACGAGAGGGGCGTCTTGTTTGACTCGCTCTGCTAGAATCAGAAGATGATATACTACTGGAATCTTTTATATCCGTATAGGATCGATTTAAAAAGTCAGCTTGTTGTTGCTCGTGGTATTTATTAGGCAGGATAGATTTAAATTGTGTCATGGAAGGAAATAATCCAGTGTTATTAGTTATTACTGATGCAATATTGGTATCACTAGACGTATTGTTTTGAATAGGTGAACTGATCTCGAAGGGGAAATTTCGGGTTGATGTTGACATTGGTGTTTCTAGTATTGAAGGGGACATTAAGTCTTCACTGGCTTTATGCTTACGTGAAGAAGGGGATAGAGGGTAAAGGAGCGATTTTTTTAATGTGGGTTTTCGAGCAATAGGGACGACTTTTGATCGTTCCCTGACGGGTGGTTTTCTGCTTTTGGTAACAAAGTCTTTCAATCCCGTGTTTGAATTCATGCACTCTTTAAAAGCTGTATCTATATATACATATGTATTTATGCAAATAAAAGTTTGTGTGTACATGTGTAAGTATTTTGATTATTTTATATACATAAAAGGAGTATTTATAATCCAGAGTTTAAAAAAGTAAAACATTGATAAAAATAGAAAAGGTATATTTAAAATAAAAGATTATATATAACTTACCATATGTATCCATTCTCTCAAATCTATTTGGTAGTTTCATTGTATCAAACAATGTAAGTGGGCGATGTCTTGGACCTATGCGATACGAAAGTGTCATACAGTCTAGAGTACGAGGTGGCAATTTCAATACAGACAACTGGCTAGCATTAGGAGACAATGTCACTGATGAAATATTTGTGTTTTTTTGCGAATAGTTTTGATCCTTTAATTCTCTAGTACGTTGTTCTAAAAAATCGGATAATCCCTCTGGATTTTCATCACCTTTCTCTTCAATGATCGTGGTAAATGTCACAAACGATGGGAGCATGTCATCACCAGATTCATCCCTCCATGATATCTCATATTTATCAGGTCGTCGACTAGAGGTTGATGATGAGGATGATGAAGATGATGAACATGTTGATGATTTATTATTATCGACCTCTTCCTGTTGTTTTATTGGAGATAAATATGTATCATCTTCTATTCGATAAATACTATCTTCTTGAGAGTATACAGGTTTTGGTAAATGCTTTTCATATGAACGTAAAGATGGCTTTTTTCGCTGTGTATGATTCGTGGTTGCTATATTAGTGGTGGTTCTTTGCCGCTGTAAAGGTGAAAAGAGAGGTGTAGATGGTGGTGAAAGTGGACTCAACATACTTGAAAAAGAAGAAGAAGAGGAGAAACTCGACAATTCTGGACTGGAAATTGATTTATCGGCTGTTCGGCATGGAGTCATATCACCATCAGGCCGTTTCATTTGCCGCTGACAGCTTTTACATCCACACTCATTTGTACAGTTATATTCGCCACCATTCATAGGTTTCGTACTGGTTTAGAATAAAAAAAGAAAAAAGAAGGAAGAGAACAGTTTACTATTATTGCCATTATTATTGTTATAATAATAAGTTATTTACATATGTATATATTTACTTTGCAGATAATTTAGGAAGATCAATGGTCTCAATTTTTAAAAATTCATCTCTTGATAGATGCATGTTTACTATTTCAACGAAATTAGTGGATCTCTTGTTTTTATAATGAATGTAAAGCCTTACACTGTAGATCTTTTTGTAGATTAGAATCTGGTATCCACCCTAATATTATTGTTAGTATATAGAGTAACCAGTATTTTTTTCTATCTTACCTTGTCTTTTGGATCGAGTGGTATACATTTTAGTAATTTTTTCTGTTATTCTTTTTAGTGTGTGTTTTGGTGAGTATATAAAATCAAAAAAAAAAGTTTAAAAAAAAGAAAAAGGAAAGTTTAAAAAGGAGAGTTGATTTAAATACTTTTTCTAGCTTTTTTTTTTAAAAAAAAAAAAAAGAGAAGAAAAATGCATGTATAAATGGTTTATCTGAGAGAGGAAAAAACCAGTTTATTACAAGTGACGCATTAGAAAGATGACTTTATAGATACAACATGAATAGTGAGAAATATACACGTATTCTAGCCGAATTTATAAAGTTTCAAGGTGATTTGATCTGTTGCAATTGTAAATCTATAAATACCCTTTTTTCTATACACACTCAAAAAAACACGTTCTTCTTTTCTGATTTTTATATTCCAATTTATTATTGTTTTAATAAAATCTAGGATAACAAAATAGGAACATTGTGTTATAATATATTATCACTTATGGGTGCAATTGCTAAGAAAAATACACCAAAATTCAACTATACTGTTGTATTTACTCTTTTTTGTTTACACCAAATAATAACAAAAAGTAAATAATAAATAAGGTAAAATTATACTTTTATTTAAAGTTTTTTGGGAATGAATCACATGGGAAAAGAAAAACAAATCAGCTTAAAGTATAATTTGTTTAATACATTCTGACTTACTCCTTAAACAATAAAAAAAAAAGCAGATATCAATGTAATGATCTATAGTGATGATTAAAAGTTATTAGCTATAAATATAGCGCTATAATTCTAGTCTCCTACAAGTAGAAATAAAAATGTTTCCTTTCCATCACCCTTTTCATTACATGTCAGTTATATAATAGAGAGTCTTGTATTATTATTTATTATTAAAATTCAGAAAATGGTCCTTGTTGTGTGTTGAAATTGTATTGATACAACAGTTACAATACTAACTATTCCTGGATCTTGCATCATGGAAAACAGTGGGTAAATACTATGCTTGTGTAATCTTATAGAGCATTAATAATAATAAAGTACTAAATACTATCTATTTCTTTTTCATGTCAAGTCTTTTGAACACATAGCTTAAAGTATATATATATATATACTAAAAGAGTGTTTTTCAGAATTATATCATACGTATCTATATATCAATTAGCTGTGTATATACTATTCTTATGCAAAATTACTTTTGATAGTATAGTAGTAATTTGTACCATATAGTGATCCCTGTATTTTTTTTTCTCTCTTAAAAAATAAGCAGTGGCGTTGGCGATACAAGTTGTCTTACAATTTTTTTTTTTTAATTTTTGTAGAACTGGTAGCATGATTTTGGCGTTATAAATACATCTTAATGGAATATTCAACTATTTTGGTTTCAACTTGTATCGTAGAAACTTATTCAGGATAGAGTCCGGCTCATAAATGCGTGTTATTTTTTGTTAGTCCGATTTTTTACTATTAAAAAAACCTTTTTATTTTCATTATTGAATAAAATCTTCATTATTTTTGAACTTAAGACCTTAGGCCTTTTGACGATATGTTTTTTTTGTAATGCTAAGTGATGAATCAAAAATGAAACTCTCTTGGGTACAATTCAGCACATATTACTGTATTGATCTAAAACCGGTTTTTATAGGTTTGATGGAGGAAACTACAGCCTGTATCTTTAAGAAATAACCATCACCGAGTAAGTTTCTTATCATGATCATTGACGTTGGTTCTATACCATTAAAGAAAGGCTTTCAGTTATATAAAGATGAAAAAAATCCCGATTTCTTTACCCACTAGGTTATGTTAATAGTGGGAAATTTGGTGAAACTACGTTATTTTTTTTTTAGAGAAATTCTTGGTTTATTCTTTCTTTAAATGTGAAATATATGGCTAAGGCAATGTATCAACTTGAAATTTTTATATTTTAAATTCTAGGTAGTTTTATTTACTTTATATCAGTTTAGCTTTGTAAAAATATATATCAATGGATATTTAAAAGTTTAAAAAATAACGCACATTTATGTGCCAGACTACAACTATGAGTATACGTCGCCTAAACTATTTATCCAAAATAATTTGGATTAGATTTTAATATTCAAAAATAGTTCATGTCGCCAATTTCGGATTTATGAAATCAATCTTTACAACACTAAAAACAACTAGAATTGATAAATGGCCTATTTAACGAGCCAGAAGCTGTACTTAGTTCTAGTCGTGATCAGTTACAAGCTAGCGAAAAACTAGAGGAATTCCTACTTTTTCAAGAGTACATGCACGACATTCTAAATGTTTACGATGATACCAATTACAAAGATGGTATTTTCAAAAGTAAAGTCTTTAAACTTATATTTGGCTTTCAATATACACTTGAAAAGTTGCAATAAACGTTAAAAAAAAGAATCAGATACCATTGCTATAGAGCGAAATGACAGCTTAAATGAAGCCTTTCAAGATATATTAAAGGAAGCTAGTAAAACTGCGGATCAATTAGAAAAAGGGTTGCAGAATAATAAAGTATATCTAACTGGGAATGCCGTTATTATAGAAACTGTTCTTAAACTTGAAGATGATGAATATATTGACGAATCAGTGGTTACATTGCTGGATCATGAACACAATGAATGCATTTTAATGCGCCCGTCTGACACAACGGTTATTATTGAAGATAGTACAAAGTAGGCAATTCCGAACATCAAGTCAATTGACATTATTACCTTACTAGCTACACAATTGTTATACGACCTTATACTAATTCTTGTTGTTTTGTTTACAATTGGTTGGTTATTTATTTGTTGTATTTACCTGGTAAATACATGTTATTTGTTTGATACAGATTGGAATGTTTGACGTGCCGATCTAAACCTTTTGTATTTTTGAAAACCTTTTTTGGATACATTCTTGCTGGTATTTTGATTGGTCCAGCCAGCAATAACCTCATTTAGGTAAAGAATGCATTGTTAACAATCACAATGACACTAACCTAAGTTTGTTTAAGGAGCTAATCCAAGTGAAAACCATGGCTCAATTGAGTGTGGTTTTAACCATCTTTGTACTTGGCTTTGAATCTTCGCTAGAGAAGCTGAAAAAGATGTGGAAGTTAGCTCTGTGAGGAGTTATGACTCTCCTTGTAGTCATTGAAGTGACATTTGCACTACTGGGATACTGTATTGGCGCCTCAGTGAAGTAGTCTATATTTGTGGGCGCATGTGTCAGATTAAGTTCACTGTCGTAGTGGCCAAATGTATTAATCTTGAGCAATTAGAACACTTTTATGGACTATTGATGACTCAAGATGTTATCCTTGGTTTTATGTTAGTAATGACTTTTAAAGGAACCATTATAAATTTAATACGAATTAAAGTACGTTATTATAGGCTATTACACTATTATTTTCAAAATCTGGAGCTCAGGTATTTTTTGCCTTACTGTAAACCACCTAAGCCACGTAAGTTTGTAAATTTAAGTTTTTAATTTAGCTTGATGCTCAAATGTATTATTAAGGTAAGTTGGTAAAAAAAAAGAATAGTGTCTTAAGTGTCGCGGTTATTAAGTTCAACTATGTTTATTTCAATATGAACTGTCGCTGTTTTGCTACTTCGATAGTAAAAGGATTAATTTGATTGATGAATATAAACATAGTATGATTGCAAGACACGCACCATGGTGAATTGAATGCAATAACGGGTGATATCGGTGAAATAAAAGTGTGATAAACATGGGACTGTCTAAGCCCTTGTGATAGTAAAAGAAAAAATACTTTTCTTATCGTTTGCCCTTAAATCTAATCAGAAATGCTATAGATAAATATCATTCCGCCAATCCTCTACATGTACAACAATCACATCAACGGTATAAACCAATTTAGTCTTGTTCATTTGTCGGATTTCTTTTTGATTTGACTTACACACTGTTACACAGTAACGCTGGAGGAAGTTGAGAGTAAAAGCAGAATGACTTTTATTTTATGCATTTCAAATCAGGGGATACATTTTAATTTTTTCGTCTTTCTGTTCTTCCTTTATTTCATTTTTTTTTTTTCTTTTATACATTTGTAATGTTGAAATGTCCTTCAGAACTTCTTGTTGCAATCACAACGAATTTATCTTTTTCTGACAAACTCACTTGTACAAAAGTTTGTCGCGAATGGAATTCAGTTGTTAGAAACACAATTTTAATACGTGAAGTTGAATTTTCATGCTCTCAACGTTACCGGATTTTTACAGAACGAGTAAAGAACAAGGTGTTTCTCGGATCACAGGTGAGAAAACTCGTTTTAAACACCGATGACTTGAAGTGGAACGATTTCCGCAAGATTCCTATTTTGTTTTCTCGACTAGAAGAGTTTGTGTGCACAGGCTCAGGAAACTTGGAATTCATGCTTTATGACTGTAACGACAAAGAAGAAGATAAAGACTTCCATGTTCTTCAACCTTGGAGTACCAACTTGAAAAAGCTGGATATATTCGCTATGCGAGGTTTTATACCAGAACTCTTTGATACCCTTTCATTTAACAGCCTTACGCATCTTCGTTTGGATTTTCCTATCACAGGCGGACCCTCCTATTATTACAATCACACCATCGATGCACTATCAGAGATGCCTTGCTTGATATCACTTGATCTTACCACATTCGAGATTGATTTCAAAAAATTCGAAAGAATCCATGCAAATGCACCAAATTTAATTCAACTTGGGCTTTATCACTTTCAATTATCAGTTTACGATGACGAAGATGTTATTAATTTAAGCAAAATAGACCGAGCAATACATATTAAAAGTCTAAATTTGTATAACTGGTGTATGCTGGCTGGCCCCGATTTCTTTTGGTTGGATTACTTTGTACACAAATATCCCAATTTGGAACACTTGGTAATGGATGGTGAATTGGGTGGTTACAACTTTTTTGAAAATATGCATGACAATACCAATTCGGCTGTGGAATATAAGCTTTTTGATATCAAAATGTTGAATGTACTAAACAAATGTCCTATCAAAAAGATACGAATGCTCAAGCAATACATGACGCCAGCAATACTTCAAAAGATTGAAGCAAACCAGGTTAGATTGACAGGTATTTACATGACGGCACAGCCAGATTCAGTCTGTGCACTCCCTACAAAACAAATCATGAACTCGCCTCATATTCATTCTTTTGAAAAGATGATAATCCATCATCTAGACTCAGCATTCTGGAATTATACATTACCTATGATACGACTCAAAAAATTGGAATTGATATGTCAGGGCGAATCATTTTCTTCATTATCATTGGATTTAATACTAAATCAATGTCCAGTGATTGAAAAGATACATTTGGGATCTGCTTTTATAACCACTGCGGCTTCTGAGATACATGATTATGGCTCACAGCAACAGCGTACAACTACTGTTTCGTGTAAACTCAGCAAGTTAATACTAAATAATACACTTGTAGACAATCAAGTATTTTCTTTTATTTCTCAGTCTTGTCCACTTTTAAAAAGCCTACAACTTGAAGATTGCCGATCTACGACCGACGCAACCAATATTCATCTTCCGAACCACTGCCTTCATCAATTGTCTATCAAGAGGCAACGTGGACCTTATTACTGCAGGGTAACGACTGCTAGTAGGAAGGGTCATTATGCTATTTTTGGTCCACCCTTGGCACTTGTTGTACATGATCTTGATGAGGAGTTCTCGATAGAGAAGATTGAAAATAGCTATTGCTTTGATGTAAATTTCTATTGTAAATCATTAACGCATTTGTTTATAAATCATATGCAACCATATTGAATTTAACAAATATATATAAATAAATAAATAAATAGAAGCTGATCAACTGGTAAATCCAGAAAACCATTTGTTATGATATCTCAGTTAAACTACCATCGCAGGATGATATTATTGATATATTCGTATTAAGCATATAACCTTCAATAGGTAACAAGAATCCAAGTATCATCTGAGCTATTCCTTTGAGATTTTTTTTTGTTTCGTTTTCATAGTGCCCCTGTGGCGAGTTTTTGTAGTGAATACCACCATTTTCTTTTTAATTCACTATTAAAGCATGTCTCTTTATCGCTCAAGTCTAAAATTCATACCTTTTTTTCTATTCCTCGTATAAAAAACATAATGTTCTCCCTTTTTGCCACTATGCTTGACCTGATGGTTGTTATCTGATTGGTCAATCCAAGTAGGACAAAAGAACCAACTTTCTGCAGTTGCAATATGAGAAATAAAGAGTCAACATGGGAATCTATAAACATTTTTTACCTGAGCACAAGAGGATACAACCAATGAACCTTAATCAATAGTAACGCCGCAGCTTTGTTTCTAGACTAATGAAAGACCTGCTGCGGTGGCATTTCACTGTGCGGAATTCCAAGTTTACAGTTGGGGACAACAAAAAGACGAATGTGCGCACGTCATTTATTTTGTTTGGTATAAATAATTTAATTCTATTTTTGTTTTCTCTTTCCCTTTCTTGTTCAACAAGTAAAAAACAAAAAGATGGGAATCCCAAAGTTTTTCAGATGGATCAGGTTAGGACGTTTGTTACTTTTTTTTTAAAAAAGAAAGAACGCAGTGGTTTAACACGCTTAATCTTGTATTTTAGTGAACGCTATCCCATGTGTTCGCAGCTGATTACAGACAAGGCCATTCCAGAGTTTGGTAATAAAATATAAAATACATACACAAGTGTACGAGTAAAGCTAATGGATGTGTATATAAAAAGACAATCTGTATCTGGATATGAATGGCATTATCCACAACTGTTCACACAACAACAACGACAGTGCCCATTTCCGTATTACAGAAGAACAGATTTGGCTAGGCACATTCAATTATATTGATCACTTATTTTCAAAGATCAAGCCAAAAAAATTCTTCTTTCTAGCAGTGGATGGCGTTGCACCCAGAGCTAAAATGAACCAACAGCGTTCTCGTCGTTTCCGTACTGCTAAGGACGCAGAAGAGAATCGACAAAAAGCACTCTCAAAGGGCGAAGAGCTTCCAGAAGAAGATGCCTTTGACTCCAATTGTATTACACCCGGTACAGACTTCATGAAGAAACTGACAATAGAATTACGCTATTTCATTAATAAAAAGGTGTCTGAAGATGCAGACTGGCGTGACGTGGAGATTGTGCTCTCTGGCCCTGAGGTGCCTGGTGAGGGTGAGCATAAAATTATGGAGTACATTCGTCTTGCAAAGGCACAGCCTGATTATGATCCTAATACCCGTCACTGTCTTTATGGTCTCGATGCCGATCTTGTGATGCTTGGCTTGTTGAGTCACGATCCTCATTTTGCTTTGTTACGTGAAGAGGTTGTCTTTGGTAAGAATAGAAATACAAAGAAAACGTCGTAAGTTACAGTAGAATATGTTTAAGAGATAAGAGAGGGGTTATATTGATTGATTGATTGATTGATTGATTGATTGATTTTTTTTTTTTTTTTTTTTTGGTTTAGCTTAAATAATCAAAACTTTTATTTAATGCACTTGTCTTTAATGAGAGAATATCTGAATATTGAATTCGAGTCACTCAAGGATAGTCTGACGTTCGATTATGACTTTGAACGCATTCTTGATGATTTCATACTGTTGGCACTGTTTGTTGGTAATGATTTCTTGCCACATTTACCCAGTCTTCACATTAACGAAGGTGCACTTGATCTTATGTTCAAAACATACAAGGAAGTATTGCCCCACTGTGAGGGTTATATACAAGACTCTGGTCGTGTCCATCTTTCAAGACTTCAGAAACTACTGGATGCGCTCTCTAGTATCGTGGAAAAGCAATCGTTTGAAGCCGAAAGCATTGACATGCTTTATTTGTCAGGTAAACGTGACGATGGGCAATCAGAACGTCAATTATTACATCAGATGGAGCAAAAGAAGAGAAACATGAACAAGAAGGGTAAAGTCATGACTGATGTTCAGCAAGAGATCTATCAGCGTATCAAGGAAACCTTAGTCAATACACCCAAGGTCCGCACCGTACATTTTGAGCGTGGTATTAAAGCCGGTGATAAGAAATTCTTAAAGGACCTTGGTAGAGATCTCAACATGACCTTCCGTGTAGTGCACAATCCAGAAGATAGATCTACCGATGTTATGTTTGAGTATGAAACAGATGATGACAGTGAACCAGAAAGTGAAATGGATGAAGAGGCTTTATTCGCTCGTGATCGTGTATTAAGTAAATATGACAAGGCCGAAATCATACCTGCCAACATGACGAAAGAAGACATCAAACGTGAAGAGGACGAGAAGCTCGATGCTGGGTTTAAGCAGTGGAAGGCAGATTACTATATGGAGAAGATGCACATTGATATTAATAACCAGAAGCAGATGGACGGTATTATCGGTGAATATATTATCGGCATTCAATGGGTTCTTAAATACTACTATGAAGGTGTGGCCTCCTGGGGCTGGTTCTATCCCTATCACTATTGTCCAAAGATCTCGGATCTTGTGAATATTGATCGTTTCCAGGATCATCCATTCGAGCTCGGTCAGCCTTTCAAACCCTATGAGCAGCTAATGGGTGTTTTGCCTAGTCTTAGTAAAAAGTTATTACCAAGGGCGTATCAGACCTTAATGACCGAAGTCACCTCACCCATTATTGATTTCTATCCCACTGATTTTGATCTCGACATGAATGGAAAGAAGCAAGATTGGGAGGCTGTGGTAAAGATTCCATTTATCGATGAGAAGCGTTTGCTGGATGCCATGAAGTCAAGAGAGGGTCAATTAACATCAGACGAAAGCTCAATGTCGCGTATTGGCACAAGCTGGCGTATATTTTTCGATAAAAATCTTGCACAACTCGACATGGACGATGTACCTTCTTACAAGAGCCCCTTACCGGGTGTCTTCCCTGATATTCATCATTGCTTAGCGCGTGAGGCTCCTTATAGTCTTCCTACACTGGATAACGGTCGTACACTCAAGAAAGGTTTGCTGCCAGGTACTAAACTTGGTAAAGACGCTTTGCCTGGTTTCCCCTCGCTTGAAACGATCCCTTATTCTTATGAAATCAGACAACATCAAGTACACGTTTTCCAACAGGATAGTAGAAATGAATCTGTTGTCATCTCCATCCAAAACAGATACACCGTATCCAATATTGAAGACATTGCTAAATTGTTCCTGTATCGTAATATCTATGTTCACTACCCCTACTTACAAGAGGCCGTGGTGATTGGTGTATCCACCAGCGAGAAGAAGTATTATGTCAAGTTCCAAAACGGAAAGAAACAAATTCGTGAGCATTACTGGGAGGATAAGGAAGCAGAGAACTGGAAACAGCAAATGGGTCGTGCAGAGTACGTCAATAGTAAACGCTTTGGCTTGATTGTTGGCGAAATTGAGGTTGGTTTCCACGTGTGCGTTTTGAATGGTATGCGTCAGACCGAGGATGGTGCACTCGTCAAGGAGTTTGTCAACCCTAGTATGGAGGATTTAGTACCCATTCAGATGGTTGTCGTCAAAGTCAACAATCCCGATCCTCGTTTTTTCGAAAAGGCGCCTCAGCCTATTGAGGAAAAGTTCCCTATCAACTCGACCGTGTTCTTCTTGGGCACACGCTTCTTGGGAAAACAGGCATCTGTGGTTGGCTATTCTGATAATCAGGTTGATATCGAAATGCTGATAAGTACAGACAAGAACTATCAGAGCGAACCCAACTTTGGCCATTCGGCTGTGAGCAAACAGGAGAGGGAAGTGTCCTATTCGTCACTTCAGGATATCGCACGTAGCTTGGGTTTGCGTCCTCTGCCCCTTTCTCGCTTGACATCCAGCATCTGTATTTTAGACGGGGGAGGAAGACGCATTCAAATGGGTTTGGACATGAAATCGGGTGTTCGTGATCAAAAAGTGCTTGGCTATTCTAGAAAGAACCCTGCAGGTTACTGGGAGTTTTCAACCAAGGCTGTTGAGCTTATTAAGGACTTTGTCGCACAGTTTCCTAATTTTGTCGCCTTGCTTGACCAAAAGAACTCTGAAATGATGTCCATCTCTGATTTTGATTGGGTTGAAGATAAAAACAAGGAGTTTGGACGTATGAAGGAATGGAGAGCTGTTAATAAGATCAAGCAGATGGAGAAGACAAGCTTTGAAACGGAAGAGTTGGAAGAGGTAAAGATATAAAATTCATTTGTATTTCTTGATCATTTTTTTTTCTAACATCATTTTTAATAGAAATATGTTAGAATGATCGAGGATGTCGCCACTCAATATACGATGACTTATAGGAAAATACCACTCAAGAAGGTGGTTATCCGTGGTGTACCCAGAAAAGTGCTGTTGAAGCCAGAAGATGCTAAAATCAGATTAAACTATCAACGATTCAGCTTGGGTGACCGTGTCGTTTATGCTACAGATACTGGTGCTGTTCCTTTGGGTATGAAGGGTACTGTTGTTAGTGTAGATGATAAATCCATCGACGTTCTTTTTGATGGCAGTTTTATGGGTGGCACTGATTTGGGTGGAAGGTAATTATTTGTAGCTTAAAAAGAAGAAAAAAAAAAATGTACCATTTTTATTCAAAATACTTTTTTTTTTTAGATGTTCTCCTTTCCATGGTCTTAATCTTCCTTTCTCAAATGTTATAAACCTCAGTAACTCCTCCCACGAAAACACTGTTTTTGAGCAGCCTCAGAGTGAAAATAATGCACGTAACGAAAATCACAATGAAAAAGGAAATCATCGTGGCGGTTATCGTGGTAACCGCAATGGACACAACGACCACAATGATAATAATAAAGAAAATCATCATCCTGGACATCGCGGTAGTCATAAGCCTCGTGGTGGTCACGAAGGAAACCATCATCATCATCACCAGCGTGAGGACCAAGATGATCAAAATCATGGCTCAAATAATTATCGTGGTAGAGGTCGTGGTCGTGGCAGAGGTCGTGGACGTGGTCGTGGACGTGGGGGTTTTGAAAATCAATAACTACTTTACGTTTGTTGTTTCTTTTCCCTCCCTCTTTCCATTTTTTTTTTTTTTTTTTTTTGTTCAAGAAGAATGTGCTTTGCTTTATTTTATCTTTTATTTTATTTTATTTTATTTTTTGAAGTATGATACTTGTATAAACACAAATAGATTCTCTTTTTAAAACTTTTCAGACATGATTAATACAACTAAACTGGTCCAGCCTGTAAAAGGATGGCTTCGCATTCCTTCACCTGTTTCTGCATCATATTGTTCCCATACATAACCTGTCTTTTTATAGTCCTATAAGGAAACTGTTAATATAAAGTTTAATTATCATTATAAATCATTTTTTTTTACATTATAAACAGTTTGAATTATGTTCTTCCTTAGATTTTTGTAGATGCGTTGCGCCTGTTCCTGATAAGGACCTGGTTGATTCATATAATTCTATATAAAAAGCATAGGACAAAGATGAGTACATTTGATGAGTAAATATGACTGATGTTTTCTTTTTAGAGCATAAATATAAAATTTTACGTTGTGCAAGCTCTGAAGAGTAAGATAGTTGATATTAAGCCAGATAGGACCACGCCAGTATTTTTCACCTGTATTATAGAATGGATCTGAAGCTGACAATGAACGCAATCCAAATGGAGACCAAAGTTCTTTTTCGCTCTCAATCATATTCAACAGTGCACCAAGCTTAGGGGAATCATGGGGTAAAAGTCCGAGTGTCATTGGGAAGAGCGTTACATAGCCTTTATGACAAACATAATCAGGCATGCCCTCATCCAAAGCCTGATCACAATACATATTTTCATCTTGACTCCAATGTAACGCATCCAGATTAATTAATAGGTCCTTGAGTACTTTATCATACTCTTGATGATCAGCAGCAAACTCGGACCCCAATTTAGAAGAAATGTCTAGCAGTAATCGTGTGGCGAAAGCAACCCATGAATGAAGGTCTTGATGTAGTTCACCAATGCTGGGTTTGCCACGAGGATAATCATCGAGACCAGAAGTCAATGTGTGATCGGGTGTACGACCTCTCCAGCGATATGCCTCCTCGCTATTGGGTGCTTCTCGACCAAACATCTCGATATGACCACGCTGAGTAGCACGGAACCACTTCCAGTTTTTACGAAGTTTTGGATAGATCGAAAGTAACCACTGCTTTGACATATCATCATCATCTAAATGCAAATTAGAAAGAATCTCAAGATCCTCCAAGCCTCCCATTTTTGGCTTGCTTCCATCCATGCTTAGCATCTTTTCTTGTTTGTGTCTATTTAATCGATCAACAAATTGTTTTATAGAAAGATAGAGTGTGGGTGGATTGGCATAGTGAGGGAACTGTGTCTGAAACTCTGGTGGCACCTTGCTTCGTGCCTCCTCGCCAAGAATTTGTTCACGGGCCACCCAGCCATTATCATCAATCATGTTTGTCCAATGCTTAATAATATCCAAGCTAAGGTCATTGTCCCAGGTACCAATCACAAGCTGGTGAAATCCTTCATCCCAAAAGAAACCACGAGGGAAAAAAGGGCGGCTGGGCGTTGCCGAAAAGAGCGATTGAGCTGGTGCCAACTCGGGTCTAGCAGGCTCACCTTTAAAACTCTCCTCATCTTGCATGGGTGGATGAGATCGATCAATAACAGAGGTACCATAAAAGTAGCCAATACCACCAATCAGGTTACTTAAAAGATATTGCGCAAATGAGACTTCTCCTCGACTATATCCCTTTTGGCTCAATAGGAAGGTGTCTTCAAAACGTTGATTGAATTCCTTTTCTTTTTCCAAAAGTTGTCTTTCAAGCATTTCACCTTTAGAGTTTGATAATTAGTTGTTATTGCTTTTAGTTGCAAAAAAAAAAAAAAAAAAAAAAAAAAAAAAAAAAAAAAAAAAAAAAACAATAGAATGGATATATTTACTTGTAATCGGATTGTCTGAACTAGCAGAACGGAAAAGAACATCAAACTAAATGATATTTATTAGCACCAACCGACTGTTTTTTTTTTATAATCTATATATTTACCTGAAATTCACCTTTAAAGACCTTTTGGAATGTATATAAATTAGCCACTTCCCCTTCTGCTTCATCCAATGTATTTTTTAAAGTAAAGTATTTGTACGGGTTTGTGAAAGCATCTTGTTGGTCTGTTGTTTTTCCAAGTCGATCACGCGCAGCCAAAACAATACTCTCACTAATTAAATCTGATAAAAATGCTCAACAAGTCGAATTGGTTAACAGCCAAAATAAAGATAGATACCTTTTGCTCTCCAAATATCCCCTTTATCAACCTGAGTACCCCACCATTGAGTGCGCTCTAAGCTTTGATCGATACCGTCTTTTAGATAAGTGTTTAAAGGTCCTACACAAATCCATACATCGTTTCTAGTTCTTTCAACCAAATACTATTACTTGATCTTACCGTCTACAATTTGTATCTCAAAATCACCCAATTCAGGTGAATCGCCTTCCAATTTAACAGGTGAAACGATGCCCTTTTTTGACATTCTACTCATAATATCCAATCCACCATCTCCTTCCAATCCAAAATAGAACAATACATCAGTCACAGCAGGTACTAATGAATGATAAAAGTATGAGTATTTCCCTGAATAGCAACTTTTTCAATCCCCTTGTACCTGAATCATCAATAGGAATTCCATGGATACGAACACCCCAGTCTCCCCCATGCTCTCCTCCAGGCACTTTTAAAAAAGAGGTTGTAATCTTGATATTACTTGGCGTATCATTTATCTTTTGCAACGCGAAATCGCGGCCATTGTGTTTGTGGTAGCCATAGCCCTGAATCCCATCGCCTTGGTCGCAAGCATGGCGCAATTCTTTTTTAAAGATAAAAAAAAAAAAAGGAATGAGAAAAAAAAAAAAGAGAATCACAATGTGTTCTTACTTTGGAATCCTTGAAAATCCTTGCCGTTGAACCACAGTAAGCCAGACATAAGTGACTCTGGTATGCGCGGACGAGTACCAAAATAGAGGTTTGGTCTATAAGTTCCCCATAGAAGAGATTCATTACCCGCCTTATCAAATATGGAGTTGGACACGCTGAATCCGATCAGATAAAGGAGCCAAAATAAGATACTAATATTCCTGAACATGTATATTATTACAAGAAGAAATAAAAATAATAAAAATGCATTTTATGAGCGTGCACATCGGCATTTGAATTATACGCGACACGCATGACGCTTTGTTTGTACTTTGAAGCGAATGGTGGTGACACAAAATAAGAGATGAAAGGGAAAGGTATATAGATATTATATCGTTACTTTTTGCTTGGAAAAAATTGTACGAAAACAATGCTCGTGATTAAGATGAAAATAAGATAGCCCAATCAATGCTGATATTCCATTTTTGGTACCATTTGTATGATGGGCCAACTACCAACAAACATAAAAAGATGTTGTTCGTATGTTTTTCATGAGCCACTTTGATGAAAGAAGCGCATTTATTTTTCTTTGATTTGATCTCTTTGGCTACTTTTGGGTTATATATGATCTTGTATATATTGTGTCTCCTTTCTTTTATTTGAACCATGTTTAAATACCAACACAACAATGAAGAATATATTTAAAATGCCATTATCATAGTTCACTAAAGATAATATATTTGGATTAAAAAAGAAAAGTGAAAAAAAACTGTTGTGAAAAGAATGCCTTAAAGTCACTCAACAAAAAGTAAAACAACACGGATTTAATTGGTTTAAAATGAAAAAAAAAGAAAACTTTAATCTGATGTAGAAAAAAAAAAACATAAAAATAGAAACAGAAAACCATTGGTAGAGAAGTTTCTATAGAAAAAAAAAATGCATTGTAGTGCTCATTCACCAGTTTCTACTTGGAAATAACAAACTACATCTTCCAAGTCATGAATTGATTGAATTTTGGTACAGCAATGAGATTAGCAAGTAGCAAGATTTGTATATCTGCGATCAATATTGACTCGTATTGTAAAAAAAAAAAAAAAAAAAAAAAAAAAAAAAAAAAAAAAAAAAAAAAAAAGTGTAAAAAGAAAGCACTGCGCTTTTATATATGCTATACATTATGAATTAAATCAGTAAGTATCTATTCAAGATATGAGAAGTCTTGTTTTTTTTTTAGATCGAAATCCTAATGCCGTGTAGCAATAATATTAAAAAGCATAATTAATATCTATGAATTCTACCAAAGCTATCAAAATTGTAGAAAATAGTGCTTCATGATGGCACTTCACAGATTAATCCGATACAAACAACTCATCTTGTTCTGAGTTGAAATGGTAAAAAAAAAAAGAACCTGGCATTTAAATTGCATTTTGACATACTCAAGTCAATATCAGTCTATTCACTTATAGTCTGACAACAAGAACACAAGTTTGGCCAACTGCTTGTTGTTTATATAAGCAAAAACAAGTCTTTTAGCAGGTATAAATCGAGTGGTAATAATAAGAAAAACAATGTTGGTGAAAGAGCTGATTTCAATATGATTGCTACCCCCAAAAATAGTAAGAGCAACTTGTGAAATAAGCTGGTAAAATGTCTCAGACCATTTTATTTTTAGGTATTAACTGAGGACCTTTCGCCTTTACCTCCTATTAATTTGTCCTCCCGCTGTTTCTACTTTTTATTCTTTACTTGTTCGTTGTTTTCCTTCTTCTTTCTTTCTTCTTCTTACTATTATTATTGTTTATATCCATTTCTTTGAATTACTCATATTTGCATTGAAATTTTTATAACCGGTCTCTTCATCAAATAAAGCGATACAATGAGTCCAGTTATCTATAGTTTTGATGCTTTATCGTTCAATGGCATTTGTAAAACGATTGCCATTAGTCTATGTCCATTAATTGGTCAATATGATGGCATAGAACCTATTTGCTATTCAAGAAATGTCGAATTGAGTGGAAATATCATCTTCCAACCTTGTAATGTATCACATATATCCTGTCAAAAAAAAAAGAGGTCTTTTTATTAACTCTTCATTAATAGCTACACTTATTATGGATTGTGTTGCAATCATCATGACATTAATTATGATTTATCATATTCGCTCAAAATATACAGCTGTTGGTATGTTTTTTTTTTTTTTTTTTTTTTTTTTTATTTTTATTAAACATGTTTTTTTTTTTTTTTTTTTTTGAAGACAAAATGAAATGTTAATCATCACTTATCCCTATAGGTCGACAAGAAATTGTTTTGTTTTTCTATTTATATATGCTTTCCACTTTACTTGAAATGTTACTTGTAACTGGTATTATTCCCACTTCTTCTACTGCATATCCTGTAAGCCAAACATATATATTTATAAAAGAGTGTTCACTAACATCTTGTAATAGTGGTTTACAGCAATTCATATAGGTACTATATGTGCAACATACTGGTGTTTACTCTTGAACGGTTTTGTAGGATTTCAATTTGCTGAAGATGGTACACCTATCTCATTATGGGTAAGCTTATATAGAGACATGAAAAAAAAAGAAAAAGAAAAAGCATCTCATTTCTTTCTAACAAAAAAAAAAAAAGTCCATTCGTATTAGTACATTTATTTGGTTCATCATCACCGGTTTCCTTGCCATTGGCACCTTCCTTGGAGTCGGCACCCTTTCATACCAAAACCAATCTGCACTATGGGTATTCTACATCATCCTCAACTACATCATGTTTTTTGTATACATTGTATCTCAGATCGTTCTAGTGATCAATACCTTGGATGACCGTTGGCCCCTCGGTGACATTTTATTTGCTGCTTGCTTTTATGCCACTGGACAGATTTTGATGTATGTATTTAGTCCAGTGATTTGTGACAACACCAAGCACTATGTAGATGGTATGTTCTTCGCCACCATATGTAATCTCTTGGTCGTTATGATGATTTACAAGTATTGGGATTCCATCACAAAGGAGGACCTTGAATTTTCGGTCGGCTCGAAACAGAATGTTTGGGAAGTCAAGGAATTGTTGGGTGAAGAAGAACTACAGAACTATGGGTACCTTCAAACTGCGGCTTTTAAGGATTCAAATAATCAGCAACAATACCAAAGTTATGAACATCCTTATTAGAAAAGAAGAAAAAAAAAGCTTCAATTCCCTCGTTTCTCTTTCATTTTGCATATAAAGTTTTTTCTCTCTATTTTTCCCTGCCATTTTTCCGTAATATCATAATGCTACAAAAACAAGATTAAAAAAAAATAGTTCATTATTATAAATTATATATAAATAAAAATATTATCGTTCATCGCATTATCACTTTTTATACTCATTCTAAGCGTATAAAAGTAGTCTTTTATCTTGAAAATAATGACGTTTTAGGTTTAAAAACGTGTATTAGAAAAAATAGAAATTTACTCTTCAAACACTCCAAATTATACAATGCTTTGTTGAGATCCATCGATTCTTACCCGAGAACTTGTTTTATAAACTTGTAATTGGTTCTTTTTTAACATAGAAAAGGAAGGAGTTGGTGATAATTCAAATATGTCAAGAGTCTTTAAATATCTTCGAATGTGCTTCTGATGTCTAATGAATTATCACAGGTAAGCACTCAAAAATAATGGGCTGTTTTAACAAGTGATACTCCAACTATTATATCTCGTGGTAACTTCTAAAATACACATTTTCTCTCAATGCTTATCATCATTTTTAAAAAGATATACTTCTTGAACATCATTTTATTCCAATTTAAAGCACGTAAACTCCATTTAATAACACTTTATATTAAGTATCAATTGGTTTTCTCTCTCTTTACACGTGTCTCATAGAATGTTATTAAATTGAAAAAGCAAAACATGAACGTAAGCACTTTGCGAATTGTTCTTGTTGGCATCTGATATTTGCTGTTAAGAGGTTGACTAAAATATGACAACCAAAGTCTTCATCGTCACACTGATCACATTTATGTACCTTCTCTGCATATAAAAAGTGCCAAGATCGATACTCTGGAATAGAGCCCAGTTTCCTTTTCGAGACGCCCGGGTTTTCGCTTTTTCTGGGCGATTTTCTGCAATGAGGTAGGACAATGGATGGTAATGACTTTAACTGCTATATTACGTCTTTTAATGATGATTGTTGTCTTTAGAATCCTTATATACAAGGTATTTTCTCTTAGAAGAGCAATAGGATAATAATGGTCTGAGCTCTATCCTTGTGTTCCATATACAATCCATCTACTGTACTTCATGGCCAATATTCAATTAGTTCGAGCTCAAAAGGCGAAAAAGTCAAGTCACTTTTTTTTTCTTTTTTTAAAAAAAACAGTGATTTACTCTTTCGAACAGCGTGTTTCTTCGCTCCTTTTGTTGTCAATAGTCAATAAGCAAAAAAAAAAAAAAAAAAAAATGATGGAATATGGTGAATACAAGATACCAAATCAAACCAAATAAAAGCTAACCCTTCATAATAATAAAAATAGAAAATGATACTTCAGCAACAACCCTTGAAGACAATGCCATTGTAGAAGAATACAAGACCTGGAAAAAGAATGCCCCTTTTCTTTACGATCTCGTCATTACACACGCTTTAGAGTGGCCCAGTTTAACCTGTCAATGGTTCCCTGATGTGGAAAGGTATTTGAATATTTATATTTATATATATGCGGTTCAGTTAAACCCTTACCTTCCTCTGCTAGTCGACACGATAAAAACTATAAAACACAACGTTTACTTCTCGGCACACACACAAACGATGAAGAAGCCAATTACCTCATGATTGGCTCTGTTCAATTACCAAACGATAAACAAGATATTGATTTGAGAAGATACGAAGAGACAACAAATGGTAACCTTTTTTTTTTTTTTTTTTAAAAAAAAAAAAGTCATACATAAGAACAATGATTCCCTTACACTTTATATAAATGCATTACAGAAATTGGAGGTTATGGTGCATTTAACGATGCTCATATTCATATCACACAAAAGATTGTGCACGACGGAGAAGTAAACCGAGTCCGTTATCAGTACGAGAACCCCAATATCATTGCCAGTAAGGGACGTACCGGGGAAGTGTATATCTTTGATCGCACAACCTACGAGAGTTTCCCAAAGGAGAATGAACCATTCAATCCTGCACTTCGACTTCAAGGACATACACAAGAGGGTTATGGATTGGCATGGAATCCACACAACTTTAGATCGAACCATTTGATCAGTGCTGGGTTGGATGGTATTATTGCACATTGGGATATTGGAATGGCTACAAAGGAGAATAAGACGTTGCAGCCCTACAAGATATACAAAGGACATAATGGTGGTGTAGAGGTACAATCAAATTTTAAGGAAGGGTATTTGTTATGATAATAAAACAAGTTAACCATTTTTAGGGTGCTTTTTATTTATTAAACATAGGATATTGCATGGCACATGAAACATGACTCGATATTTGCTTCTGTAGGTGATGATCGCCAGCTAATGCTGTAAGTGGTTTTTTATATATATATATATATATATATATTCAAACTTGTTGTATTTATAGTTGGGATATTCGAGAAGAACAAAAGGTCATTCAGGCTGTTCAAGACGCACACGCTGCTGAAATCAATTGTGTTGGGTTTAGTCCATCCAATGAATGGATACTTGCTACTGGTTCCTCTGATAAAACAGCAGCATTATTTGACTTGCGTAATTTAAAGACAAAGATCCATTCATTAGAGACCAATGGAGAGGTCGTACAATTGGCTTGGTCACCACATGATGAGGCAATTCTTGCTACTGCCTCAAGTTCTAATCGCCGTGTGCACATTTGGGATTTGGCTAGAATTGGTGATGAAAGTGATGGAAATGGCCCACCAGAGTTATTGGTAAGAGAGAGAGAGAGAGAGAGAGAGAGAGAGAATCCATTCAAATATTTGGGTAATTGATTGTGTTTGTTTGTTGTAGTTTGTACATGGTGGTCATACAAACAACCTTACAGATATTTGCTGGAATCCTTCAGTTCCATGGATGTTAACAAGTACAGCTGAGGATAATATGTTGCAAACATGGCAAATTGTAAGTTGATAGTAATAATGCTAATTTCGCTTTAGCTGGTTAATATTGATTTTTTTTTTTTTTTTTTTTTTGTAGGCAAGTACTATTTATGGACAAGAACAACATGATAATTCTGATAAGATGGAATTGTAATGCTGATAAAGATGAATCCAATTGCATCGATCGGGTATTTACTGATTATATAAAAACACTCTCTCTTTCTATTCAGCTGCAAAATAAGGTTTTCTAATTTTCTATTTATGAAACCTTGAGCTTGAGAACAATTATTCCTTTATGTTATTCGTCTCTTTAAGAAGCAAACAGTTGAGCGTATACTAATTCCCATTGGTTTTATTAAGTCGCATAATTTGGTATTGAATAGTGATGACATTGTTTTTGTAATTTAGATTGGTATTAGTAATGATTGGTTTCTATTTGTTAAAATGTTACATCATGCAAATTGTTTATTTAATTTCTATATTTGTAAGTTTGATAGGTGATAAACCTCGTATCAATTATTGTAAAAATATCCCACAGTTTTGTATCATACTTCACATATGATTGTTTTTCCTAATATTGCTTTATTAAGCTTTTTTGTTTAATACAACCGATTACACCTATCATCGAACAACAAACTCAATCGCATTATTTTGTTTATAAATTAATCAAGCGATATGATTGGTTTATTTCTATTTCTTTTTAAGAGAACATTCGTGTCTTTTAAATGTATTTACACTTCAAAATATAACTTGTGCTTGCTTTATTAAGAGATATGTTACTGTTGATGATGATGATTAATTAGCAAAGGAATTATATGATGCGCTTATAATATCAAAATAAACAACAATAAAAATAAGAAAAAAAGAATATACACAATCCGGTCTTTATGACGAAAGACTCCTTTGTTTTGTACTAATAAGGAAATAACTGTAACTATAGATTAGAATAAAAGCATTGAGACTTTTTGTTTCCTTCTTTTCTACTCTTCTTTACCTTTCCATCTTTTCTTTTCTCTCCTTCTTTGATTATCAGAGCCATTTATCTTTTCCTAGAAAAACAGTATATAATTTGGTTACTTTCATCACACTTCGATGGCATAACCTTGATAAAAAAACAAACATGTCAGATACTAATTGGTGTACATTCTGCGACAAAGCTGTCAGCCCATTTTCTGTAAGAATTCTTTATATCTTTTGACATCTCTCTTTCTTTCTAATTTTTTTTTATGATGTCAGGAATCCCTTTATTGTAGTGAAAAGTGTCTACGCTTAGATGCACTTCGAAACCATCCACTACTTGGTTATAAATACCCTGAATTCACTGATTTTCCCCATCCTAAACCATCAACAACAGTACCAACACACTTTTACCAGTCTTTATCAACAACAATGCTGATATCGTCGTCTCCTCCATCAACTTCCTCAAGTAGAAGTAGTTCCTGTATTTCCATCACTTTGCCAAAATCATATCTGTGTACTAATTTATAATCGGGCATTTAAAAACGAATATTGAAAAGAGGGGAAGCTTTTATCTCTTCTTTAAGCCGTTTCATTCTCCTTGCATGAAAACATTGTCCTTTTTTTAAAAAAAATATTATGACCATTTTAATCGATACTTTTTACTTTTATATTAAGAAAATGAAATAAAAACATAATTGCTTGTAAATATAAATATAAAATATGAACAAAATAAACTAAAATAAACTATATCCGATACTTTGTAGAACAGTGAGGTATTCATTATTCAACTCAACTCAACTCACAGCTGTTCATAGCTTTTACATCACCATTCACACCCTATTACTAAATTACGCGAAGAATAAATAAAACAGTTTCATTTCAAAAGTATTTTCCATGTTTATCACAGCACTAACAATAGTGGTTCAAATCAAATAAAAAAAAAAAATGGCTTCTATAAAGTTCGAATATCTTCTATTCAATAAAATCTTGCTTAATTTAATAACTAAATTATATTACAATTTCCTATCGTAGTATTTTAGCTTTAGGAAACACATTCCTACTCTACGTCATAAAAATACCTTGGTTTGTTCATATTCTTGAATAAACATACTATGTATTATCCAATAAACAATTTAAATCCCCCGTTAACTTTGAACGTTTTCATGGGAACTCGATGGAAACATATTCTATTTTCTTTTTCGCTACAAATAATAAATTAATGACACCATCATATTTTGGTATTAAAAGTAAAATGAAATTGAACTGAAAACAAGTAAAATGGGTCCAAAGTGACAAATTTAGTTTACTTTGTTCCACTTTTCCTAAATTGAACAATTAGGTAAAGGGTTTTTTCATATCCGATCAGCCAAAAGTCAAATAGACCAGTACTTGAGATCACTTTCTATTACTCTTAATTCGGAAAATATAGTGAGAAGAAAGGCGTTAGTGTAATGATCTGACGTATAGAGCAACATGATAAATTTGTAATTTGTCAAGTCTGTCTGTCCGTTTCTCTTTCGTGTCAACAATATAGAAAAATTTCCTCTTGAAATATTACATAGACTATTTATTTTAATTTCAGTGAATGAAAGACCAAATTGTTTACCTGTTCACCATAATTGGTAGAGCGAATTAAATAAACATAGTCTGTTCTACAGTGTTGAAATTGACAATGATATTGATCAATTCATCAAGTTGATGGACCTCATGGAGCGATCACCTCGACCCGCCACACAAGTGGAAGAATTAGATCAATGCAGGAAACTTGACACTTCTAGTGTGGAAGAGATCTATTTTTCCGTGGTCTTGTTCAATCAAAGTAGTTTAAGTATCTCCAAAAACTTACTCTCAATCACAATACGGGTGATTTGGCAGATATTCTTAAACTCCTGACAGCACTCAGATCTTTTGGTTGGGTATTCAAAGATGATGCAATATCAACAATCCACCTGACTGATTATCTGAATAAACATCCAGTCGCTATAACGGGTTTCTCTATTTGTTGCCCTTCTTTGGAAGCTGGTTCATCCCATATATAGTTGAGTCCGATAGAGATATTGGACGTCGATTGCGATGAACTTACAAGATTCCTGGTGATGTCATCCCCTCTTGCTTCCACAAATTGATTGAATTGGAACTTTCAGGGAGGCTATCAGAGGATGTAACTATTGTACTTCACAATGTTTCGTTAGAGAAGGTAATATTCAATCATATACTGGAAAATGTTGGGTTTTCTTTCAAGACAAAGACCTAAACCAAGCCACACAATTACCTTTTCCAAGGTGATGAGAGAACGCCTGCGATCTTCCAAAAAATCAAAGATCTACCGAACTTATCATTTACCTCGTCTACAGAGAAATGGGATGATTAGTCAGGCGATATCATAATATTATTGTGATTTATATTTTACCTTTCCTTAACATCATCAATATGAATTAGTAGTGATGAGATAAATAAAAATAGGGCAATTAGTAAATCTCGTGATTAGAAATTAAGCCAAATACATAATCTACACGCAGGCTCTGTTTTTATATGAATATTATAAATATTGCAGAAAACCATAACTGGCTTATTTTTGGATATGCTTCGTTTGATCTATAATAGAAACATTATATAACTACAATTTGACTGTATACATATATTTGTATTAGATTATTATTACTATTATTGTATCGAGAGACCCCTTAAAAATTAAGTCGACTGTAGATCTTTTGATTTTATTCATCCAGTTAAAATGCAAGATTCAAGGCTAATAATAATAATAAGAACCATCACAACACTAACAAAAATACATATTTGGTAACTGCACAAGCGAAAAAATAAAATAAGAAAATGGGGAGAAAGCCATATATTCTCTTCTTTTTTTTTTTCTCTCTTCATCTTGAACTCCATTTACCTTCATTTCAGTTATTTTTGTGTATATTAAAAGGCAATGACCAACGCTTTACTTTTACGACTTTTCACATCAGAGTTTTTTAACTCATGGATTGCGGTTTCTTACTTGTTTCGATACTCAGATAATGTGGGGATTCAACACTATTTATGTAACCGACTAAAAAAGTTTCCTGTTTCCGAAATCGAATTTTTCTTACCTCAACTAATGTAAAAAAAAAAACATAATCATAATATCAATACTGTATAATAGCAACTAATAATCATTAAAGACATCTATTGATCACAAGACCATCAGACTCCGTGGCACTAGAGTGCTTTCTAGTAGAAATAAGTGAGAGATCAACGCATATGGCTGTTATGGTAAGATAGATTCATTATATCAAAGATATAGGTTTTTTATATAATATATATATAAATATATAAATATATAGACACTCTGGTATCTCCAAGCTTATTTATCTGATTTATCACTCAATCCAAATAGCCCTTCCTTTGAATTATGCAAGAGG
>MU622337.1:22608-57592 GCA_025399235.1 Backusella circina FSU 941 | reverse complement strand
GAAAAAAAAAAGACCAAGTCAATTACAAGAAATAATCAAGTTATGTTAGCAAGTTTACATTATTTCTTTCTGAAGGAAAATAATAATAATCAAAACAACCAAGAATCACAAAGAAAAGACATGAAATGTCAGGTCTAAACGAGGAAATACTCAAGAGCATTTTCATTTCTTTTAAAAGTCAGCAGCATTACATCATAAATCAAAGCAAATAGACTCACACTCACAACCTTTACATATCATAGGATTACTTGCCTATTTCGTTTTTTTTTTATTATTATTGATTTTCAAAACAAGCCTCAAGCGCCTGCTTCAAAGCATCTACACTGTTCCAGCTTGATGATTTACCCATCCATCTTCCCTTTCCACCACCCTTCACCTCAGGTACCGTCTCCTTGACCACCTTTCCAGCCTTCTGCACCACCTCATCCGTATCGCCAGCAATAATGATCGGACCACCTGTCTTTCTGGGACCAGCCACCAGCACCACGACCTTTCCTGTGCCATCCAACACCTTCTTGTCCTTCATGATAGCAGCCACCATGTTGACAAACTCCATATCGGCCTCCTCGTCATACATGAATGCACAAGCACTCTTCTCTAATGCCAGTGCAATGTCCTTAACCGCATAACTTGCCAATGCCGCCAAGAGGCGCTTGGCCTTCTTTAGGTGCTCTTTACTCTGTTGCTGGATTTTGGTCACATTCTCCACAAAGGTCTCCTGTCCACCGGACAAGATGGAGGTCAATTGGCGTGCCACACTGTAATTTGCATCCAAAGTATCCAACACACGCTGGCCAAACAAGAAAAACACACGCGTGTTTCCACCACGCACCTTCTCTGTATGAAGCAACTTGAGACACTGTAACTGACCGAGTGCCGCCAAATGTGTTCCACAGCATGGGTTCTTATCGAGACCCTCGATCTCAATGGTGCGGATAATACCCCCACCCATATAATCATCTGGTAAACTCTCGGGTCGCTTTGTATCGTCCGTATTGGGCTGTGAGTGTGTGATGACAGAGATATTGGCAAGGATCTTTTGATTGACGCTACGTTCCACATCGTTGAGGAGCTCTTGAGTGATGACGGTCTTTGTGCCGGCGGTGGGTAATTCAATAAAGGAACGCTTCTCACCTAAACTCCTAAAAATAAGGGTTATAAAAAAAAGCTTTTTTTTTTAAGGGGTACTTACCATGACAGGGTCTCGATATTGAAGGGTTCCTGTTCTAATACCGCACTTAATAAATGCTGTCCTGAATGTTGCTGAATGTGGTCCCTGGAAATGGGGTTTTTTTTTTCATTAAAAAAAACAAGTTGCTTTTTTTTTTTTCTTATTTTACCAACGACGATCCCAGTCTAATTCCACCTTGACCTGTTTACCAACAGTGACAGGTTCCTTTGTATAATGAACATGAGCCAACTTTTGACGTTGTACATCATGGACCTTGATGCCGTCAATAAGGCCAGTATCAGCAGGCTGTCCACCACCTTCAGGGAACAAAACTAGAAAAAGCAAGAATAAGTTTTATCATATTATTCCCCCCCCCCTTTTTTTTTTTTTTTTTACTTGTATCATAGAGCTTGACTTGGTAAAAGCCTTTTTTATCAGGCTTCTCGGAACACGCAACACACTCTGTTGTCAAACTACGAGCATAAGTATCTCGTTGACAGTGAAGATCGCCAACTGGAATCTGTTTTATTGTAAGATCGGACATGCTTAGCAAAAGAAAAGAGTTTTTTTTATTTCTTTTGTGGTTCTTAATAGCTGAGGTTGAATTAAATGAGTCATAAAGTGCTACTTTATTTTTTATTAAATAAAATGAATGAAATAAAATAAAGGTAGGTTATATCGATACAAATACTGGAATCAAAAATAATAAAGAACAAAAGCCAAGGCTTAAAGAAAAACGAAGATTCCCTACGAAATAAGAAAAATAAAATAAAATAAAAAAAATGCAAATTTCTTATTTCATTTTCCTCTTCTTATTCAAAAAGTAAACGAATGAAAAGAAGAGAAACAATAAATAATAAAAAAAAAATGGAGGGCATAGTAGATGAAAAAGGAAGGGACGAGTCGTACGGGTTTTTTTATCGATGTTGACGATGATGACTATTCTTTTCAGGTCGATTCTCAAAGTCAGGCTCTTTATCAGGGAAGACCTTTTAAAAATAAATGAGATGAGCATGATAAGCTATTGTTTGGTATTGTCTTTACCTCCTCTTGACCCTTCAATGGTCCATTTGAATAAAAGATCTTTGGGCGATAAGCCTCCTCCTCTTGCATCACATTGGAGTTTCTGAATTTCTTGATCAATGTCTCTTTGCCCTGAATATTGGCATACGAGAGCGAGCACACTTTTTCGGAATTAAATTTACCCCATTTCTTGCCTACGCGTTCCTTTGCAAAAGAGATAACAGACCTACATGCATAAAAACGGATGATTAGTGCTTGAACCTTTATATGACTGTAAACTTACTTGACATTTATGAAATTAATAAATGCATAGCCTACGTTACACTTGTTTTTAAAGTCAATGCGTAAATAGAGGAAATCATAAGTTGCTTCATGGCTGGCATTAATATTATCAATCAGCATTTGTTGTGTGTATTTATTAGGGATATTTCTAATCATCAATGTTGTTCTGTTATCTTGACCTAGAGAGAGAGAAAGTTAAAATAGATTATTACCAAGCCATGTTATGATTTTTACCTCTTTCAATACGATCAAGATCAAATCCATTCATATCTGGCTTCTTCTTGACTATCTTTGTCTCATTTGAACTTGTCTTTTTAGATATAGTTGGCACATTCGCCGCAGTAGAGGATGACGATGATGCAGAAGATAACAACAATGAACACTGCGACTCTATCGATGATCTTTTACTACTACTACCATCATGCACGGGTGATACAGGTGGTGTCTTTGATGTTGGTGAATCGCATGTCTCTAATTTGACCGGTGTAGTGTACTCTTTTGAAAAGGGATTTGTTGAGAAATAACTAAGACTGTTATCCTCTTGATAATGCTGATCACTAGGTGCCTTAAAATCCAGAAAGGAAGGTGGAGGTGAATTGGACCAAAAGATCTCGGCTTTTTGTTCAAACGAAGAGGAGGGTGCTTCACGAGAGAAACAACTAGTGCATGCATAATTATCGACGGTCTGATGGACTACAAACAAGATGCCCTAATAAAATGCCGTCATTTTCATGTCATTCTTTTTTTTTTTTTAATATAAAATATCAGAGTAAATGTTACCTGTGTGATGGCCCCATCTAATTTTTTATCAAGCTCTGCATGGATTCTCTCATCGTGGTATTCCAATAGGACGATATGATCTGTATCATTTAATCGGAAACTTGTCATGCAATGAATAGAACCAAATGTTGATAAAAAGCTCTAATTGTCAGACATTGATTAATATCATTTACTTTATTTTATTTTTTCCCTTTTTTTACCATATAATTAAACTTGGAGAGCATCACAGAGGGGCCCTTCATCTCCACAAGCACTGTTTTATTGGATAAACCTTGTAAAATCTCTGATTTTGCATAGCAGACAAAACCGTCGGATAAAGCCAAATAGGCACTCAGGGTATTCAGGGCGATAGTGGCATGTCGTAAGTCATAAAAGGAGGCAATCATAATGTTGTGCGTGGTGCAAGGATAAAATGACTTCAAATCACCGGAAACCTAATTAAAACAATGGCTGAGTGAGTGAATGAGTCTATTTGATTTATTCTTAGTCTTACATGAAGTAAGTCAGATAGTTTCTTTGAATTCTGTGAAGTATAAATTGCAATGTTACGCGTGGGACTTTCATTTTGAATTTTACTCAAGTCTTTGAAATAAACAATAAATACTTTGACACTGTGTTACTTTTTTTTTTTTCTTCTTCATACCTGGCTTTTTTGGTGGCACACTTTCAAAGAAATAATCATTTGAAAGCGAATATTCCCAAGTTGGACTTGAGCTTGATAATCCATACATGATTGAAGAACTCATTGAACAAGAGTACTTTTTTTTTTTTATGCAAAAGATGGACCGAAAAAGAAGAAGTTCTTTTTTTTTTAAAAAAAACTTGGTCCCTTTGAATTATAAATCAAGCAAAAAGAAATAGAAGCAATAAGAGTTTATATATCAAAAAGAACGAAAAAGAAAAAAAAAAAAAAAACTGAGGAATAGAAGAAAAAGAAGTAAAAAACAAAAAAAAAACTACGGCACCAATTTTAATTTTTCTTTTCCCCAATGAGTTCCCTTTTAAAGAAAATAAAATTCCAATGCATTTGAAGCTGGATTGGTTTGCGTGTGCGTATTTATTATTTTTTTTTCTTCATATGATAAAAAAGTAATATTTTTTACTCTTGCTGTCTCTGCATCCATTGATCGTACGTATTCTTAAATAAAGAGGCACCTCGATTGACTTGCCCTGAGCTGTTGTTCTCATTCTCCGCCTGCCAAGGATAGCTTGCCGCCCAGTCACTTGTTGAGTGTGACATGTCAGCCAAGGGTAGTCTCCTTGGGGGAATAGTTGACCTTGTTTCCATCAACGGGCTATCATGAAGATTGGAAGATGGGCTGCTGGTGCGATTAGATTCATTCCACGGTGAGTCTAATGTACCGTTATGGTTTTGTAATTTACACTCTTCGAGTACTTTTCTATGCACTGCATAGAGATCTCTAATCATAAAATAGAGTTTATCTGCCATAGCCCAATAACCTCGCATTCTCTATATAAATATAAATAAATAAAAGCATGTGATTTATGAATGGAGTGTCCAACTTTTTTTTTTTTTTTTTTTTTTTATATACCTCTAGAAAACTAAAAAATTCTCGTAATGCATATTCTGCCTTTTGACTCTGTTCTGCAACAACCGAAAAACTATTATTCACCATCACAGTCCCAATGGTATAAGCAAGATAAATGGTAAATGGAGGTACATTCTCTGTTCTACAACACAGATCCTTGAGCATCAGCGTAAAATCATCCGCTGCTGCGAGACATTTATCAACGCTTTGATTGATAGTATGCTTGATTTGTGGCGATGCGGTTTCAAACTCAGGCATATCCGCCAATACAAGTGATGGCCGATTTAGTAATACAATCAATGAATTATGAAGGGTATGAGCCTATATTTATATGCAATATAATGATAAAAACAAAAAACAAATAAGCATTGTTATATCACAAACAAATAGATCATTCTTTTTTTTTTTTTTTTTTTTTTTTACCAAAACAAATGAAGCTGATTTCTGTGTATTCTCTCTTCTATATCGCTCCAAATTGGCAGGTGTATTCCGTAAATTCAAAGGGAGTTGTTGTCCCCAATGATCCAATTGCTCATCCAACTTTGTAAACTCTGAATCCGGTGCATATGTTGCAAAGGGCGTTTTATTCTTATAACCTCGATTCACCAATTGAATCACATCACCCAATATGACCATCTCCTTTAATATTCTTGCCTCCCATCCAATTTGATTCATTCGGGGCCTATTTTCAGGCACCTTGGGGTCGACATGGTTGAACTGCACACCCGTCATATTGCCAGTGGTTGCATCACGGCAGACATTATAAAAGAGAATCATGGATTGGTCGTGTGTTTCCTGATAAAAGTGGGTATTATTTGACAATACATCATAATCACATGGCAAGAGTATGTCACAGTCTGATGGGTCTAGACAACCAGGTCGACCAGTGGATGCACTTGAAAATCTATAAAAAAATAAATAAAAATCCCCCCTCACCGTTTTATATATTGTTTTTTTTTTTTTTACAACACACTTACTTGTCATGGATAAACGTTTCCCAAAAAACCTTTCTTCTCGTTTCATACCGATACCATTGGTCAATGGGTATGAGCGTGCCAGGTAACTCATCCAGCATAGTCTCTTTATTGAGTCCCAATTCAAGGGCCATGCGTGCGGCGATACCAGTGTACATCCAGGACCGAGGTCCTCTTGCACATCCATATTCATTGAGTGTGAGTACGAGAAGGCCCTGAACGTGTTCAATCGAGGGTGTATCGATGACTTGGGCAATCATATCTCGTGCTTTGGTGGCGTATTTTTCACCGGACATCCATACAGGTGTTTCGGTGATGTCGGGTCGTTTAGAATATCTTTGTGATAGAGAAGATGATTTAAATAATAATAATAAAGAGAGGTATTTATATTATATATATATATATATATCTACCTTGCTCCTACTGATAAAATAGCCAATAATAAAAAGGGTGAACATGTATTGTTTTCTATAGATTCGTAAAAGCTTGATCGATTAATAATAGGTGACATGACTGCCATTTGAGAAAAGAATAGATCTACCAAATGGAACACAACATCGACTGGAGGTAGTAAAGAGGCTGTTGCTGTATTAGTTGTAGTATTACTGGTTGTATTTGTAGTTACAGGTTGTGTTTGTAATGATATTAGTGTTGCTGCTGTGCTATTATTGTTGTTGCCGGAGGTGGCTATAGTAGTGGGAGTAGGGTTGGTATCGAGAAGAGTGGGTTCTTCAGTGTTTGTAATAAGTTGTTCCATTTTCTGTAGTCTACGTTCCAATAGCTCCATATGTCCTTGGCGGGGTCCTCTTTTCTTACTTGTTGTGCTGTATGTACAGGTGAGATGGAGTCGCTCACATTTACCACACGTTGGTCTTAGTCCATCGCACTTGATCTGTTTGTTTTATTAATATAGAAAGAATATTGGTTTTCTTTTTTTTTTTGTTTTGTTTACTTTTTTTCTTCTGCAAACTTCACAGGCAAGTGAAAGTCTTTTACGTTTTACTGTTGTTGCTTCTTCTTCTTCTGCCATTGTTTATATATTTGATTTATTCTAAAGTATTTATTGAATAAGCATATTTTACAAAATGAAATAATTAATAATAATAAAAACGAAAGGCGCGGTCCTTCTTCGGGCCTTTTTTTTTTTAATTTTAGAGTGATATGTGAGAGAGCCAATTAAAATAGCCCAGTCAAAGTTGCCTTCAAATCCTTCATAGGAACAACATACTTTTCACTCTCACTATGCTGAATACGCTTATGCACCTCAACAAGTCCCTCCTCCTCCAGTGCCTTTTTACCAATAACCACCGTCATTGGATATCCAATCAACTCTGAATCCTTCATTTTGGAGCCAAAACCGAGACGACGGTCATCAATAATGGCATCAGCCTCTCCTAAATCATCATAGATCTGATTGGCCAATGCCTTGAACTGATCATTTCTATCGTCTGTAGGCACAATACATATACTGTAGGGTGCCAATGCCCTTGGCCAGGCAATACCTCGGTCATCGTGCTTTGCTTCTGCAACAGCAGCCAAGAGTCGACTAATACCAATGCCATAGCATCCCATCTCGGCAGCGTGTTTTTGTCCCTTCGTATCCCTGTAACTACAATCCAGGACAGAGGAGTATTTAGTGCCAAGGTAGAATGTGTGACCACATTCGATCGCTTTTACACTTGTTAATGCCGTATGGGCAGCGCAATGGACACAGCCGTCACCCTCTTGTGCAACGCGGTAGTGATCATGCTGATGCGTTGTCAGCAACTTGCTATTCTTCTTGACCGCATCATCAATAAAGAGATGAGCCGATGCGAGACTCTCTGACGTGACTTTTTCCAATGGTACCTCTTCCACATCCAAGACAGCCCGCTCACTTAATTCCTTGTTGGCCTTGAGATAGTTGCTCAATTTGGTCTGTACCTTGAGTAGATTGGGTGTGCGTGATGCAGGCACCACCACAGCAGCCATACCTTGCACCTGTCCCTTTTCCTCTGCATCCAACCCACTGTATTTCAATACCGTATACTCGATCTCCTTTGATTTTATGACATCCTCTATACTATTCATCATGACAGACTGTGGGTTGGTGTCGATGGTGCCTACTGCAAGTTCATCATTGGCGGTGTATCCACAACTAGAACAGGTGAGTAGTGTATCCTCTCCAACGCTTGATATTAAATGGTATTCATGTGATTTGGATCCACCAATATTACCACTATCTGCTTCAGCCTAATAAAAAAAAAGAGTGAATCAACTATCCTCTTCCAAAACTACTCTGCTTTTTTTCATTTTACCACAACAAAGGGTACACCCAACCTTGTAAATATATTCCTATACGCACCCGCCACCTCTTCATATGTCTTATACGCATCCTCCACTGTCGCATCAAACGAATACAGATCCTTCATAATAAACTCTCTCCCTCTCAAGAGTCCCGCTCTTGGTCTCAACTCATCGCGGTATTTCCTTCCAATCTGGTAGAGACGGATGGGGAGCTGCTTGGGTGACCGTAATTCACCTGCGACGAGGCTGGTGATCTCCTCTTCGTGGGTCGGGGCGAGGAGGAGATCGACTTGCTTTCTATCTTGAAGACGGAAGAATTCACCTTTGGCGCCATCCCAACGGCCGGTCTTTTTCCAGCCTTCGGTGGGTAGGAGGACAGGCAGTGATAGTTTTTGACTTGCTACAAAAAAAAAAAAAAAAAAAAGTGCGTTTTTTTTTTTTTAAAAAAAAAAGAAAAGTGCGTGTATGTGTATTTTTTTTTTTACCAATGGCTTGCATTTCTTGATCAATGATGTGTTCGATCTTTTCAATGGTTCGAAGACCAAGAGGTAACAAGGAATAAATACCGGCACCACTCTTTAAAAAAAAAAAAAAAAAAAAAAAAAAAAAAACAATCTTTCTGTACGAAATATCTCAACGGATTTTTTTTTCTATAAATGTAGAAATTTTATTAGGCATCTGTACGAAACTTTTTTAATACAGTGACCCATATTTTATTCCACAGATGTACGAATTTTTTTCTTTCAGGTGTACGAAATTTCTTCCTTCAGTGTACAAATACTTTCTGAAAAAGGTGTAAGTATGGGCTTTTATATATATCATTTGGAAAGCAAAAAAGCATGTACAGACACACGTTGTGAATGTGATAAAACGTAAATTCATATGATGTGTATGTATAGTCACTTCCCTTCCAAAAGGTGCAACATCGTGTTACAACAGTTGATGTTCAACCAGGTATCCCAAATATTGGGACCACTCTTGTTTCTGTTACAGGTGCTCTCCTGGTAAAATAAAATAAAAGAGAGAGAGGGGAAAGAGACAAAAGTTTTATTAAACAAATATAACGAATCATTTTTTTTTACCTGGCGAACAAAACCGCCTTTTAACAGGATGGAATGACTCTTTGAGGCGTCGGAAAGACCTTTGTCTTTTGTCATTGGCATAAACGACGTGGATAATCTATTTCGGCCCTACATTTTTTTTTTTTTGGTGTTCAATATTATTTAAAAGACAAAAGAGAGAGAGATCTCAACTTACATCGAGTGTAAAGTGACGTTTGAATTGTAAAGGGCCGCGTTGAGAAAGTGATCGCAACATGTTTATTATAAAAGATATATAAAAAAAAGGGATACTTGACAGGGGGAAGTTTATGCTGTACTTATTTGGTAATAATTTCACCAGTCACCGTCAACAAAAGTGAGAGTGACACCACAATACGATTGGTATTATGGTATTGAGCCTGTTAAAAATGAAGAGTTATGTGGCAATGCATTAAGTTGGACTGATATAGACCATCATATCATGGTGAAAAGTATTGTATATATATTATTTTTTTTTTTTTGCATTGATATACATTTATATTAGTTGAAATAATGAAAAGATAAGACAGATAGTGAACATGAATACCTTGAAATCAGCAGAACAGCTCGACGGTGTAAGTGCGTGTGGGATTTATCGCTGGGAGGAAGAATCATGCATGTATTCTAACATAGAGTTGTGATAAATTAAGTCAAACCTTCGATTGTCAAATTACATGAAATAGCAAAGACACATGGCTATGATTTCGAATTGAATCAAATCGATCATAGACTTCTTTATTATTATCATAAAAACGATAATACTACATTAAAAGGTGTATTCAAAACATAACTTTATTATGGTGTAAAGTACAATACACAATGACATATTAAGTGTATTCAAAATATCTCTCGAAAGCATAGAAGATTAAATAGTTATTGTCATCCATATCACAATGTAACTGTCACATTTGCAACCTTCGGTGATATGGAACCATTTTTCGTAAGGCAGACCAACCAAGACAATATTATTTCTATTGCAGATCATTCATGGTCGGGTATTTGGAAGTAACTGTCAATCGAACGTGGAGTTTATCAGAGTAGTTTCCAATCCATTTTTTTTTTTTTGAAGAGTAGAAGAAAAACGATTTATAATACCTGATTGTTAATGGAAGATGGATGGAGTTGAGATCCAACTAAATTCTATTTATATATCTTTGGCGAATACGCCTCTATGATCTATTTTATAAGAATTGTAGTTCTAATAACTTGGCTTTCGGGCATTCTAACTTATAATTTTTTAATATCAAAATTTAATACTAAGACTCATCGTTCATAGTCATTGCAGCGATCGTTTCGAACCAAAAGAAAAAAAGAAAAAAAAAGGTGAAAACTCAAGTAAAAACAGTCAACTAATGCTATAATCTCAGAAAAGTACAGCAATTACCCCTTCTATTGAAGAAAAATGACAGCGCTATGCAAAAAAAAAAAAAAAAGTGAAACTTTGAACGAGAGCTCCTCGTTGTGATAATTATGTGATCTATTATAACCTTTTTTTAATATTTTTACTTAAGGTGATTTTTAATATTCCTTCTTTCCTTTCTCGCTATTGTTTTTCTAATACACACATATCTAGATCATTTATATTTGTATCACCATTTCTCTTGTGATCATCGTTTGATTTTATAATATTAGTAAAAAGAAAAATTACAATTACTCTCGCTATATACAATTGTTATGAGACCTATCTTATGTTATTCTGAAACATCTCATTATGAAGTTGTTTAATATCAAATCGTCTAGACAGAAAAACAGCATTGGATAGATAAAATAAGGATAGTTTATTATCTATATTCATCCAAATTCATCTTTTCAAAGATTTACAAATAATAAAACCTAATATAAAATGTCCATATCCAATATCCTCTCATAAAAACACGTAAATTTTACCTACAACACTTTGAAGCAACATCACAAAAACTCAGCATATTAATCATTATTAGACAATGATTATCCCAGGTGGTACATGTCAGTAATATACTCAAAAAATAGGACAAGAATCCTATTCCGGCTTCATTCATAACGGATATAATTACAAATCACAACTAATCGTATCTCTTGCGGTGTTTCGTACATAATTATACATACTCTCATTTCTCTATAAAAATAGTGGTAGTGATACAAGCTCTATCTGAATTGCTGCATCAGATTGTTTATAGTATTATGGTAAAGCAGAAAGCTTTAACTGCAATAGACCTTTTAAGGCCAAGTGAGCTAGATAGTAGCATAAATGCTGTTTGTGATTTATGGCATTAAATTTTTAGTACATTTATCTTACCATTAGTTGGCAAGTCGATACTTTTTCAGTGGTGACATATTTATCCTTAAATAGACGACTAGATTCACCCTCTGCATTTTAATTTAAAGGATTTTGGTTTATTTTTAATAGAAATACCGCGTTGAACTTTGTATAAAACATATTGTATTTTTCAATGGTATCAGATAAACCATTACATTACAATTACATATGCTCTATTTTGCTTTTTATTTTATCTTCAAAAATAAAAACGGTACATCTAAAAAACTCCATTTTTGAAGCTAATATTAAAAAGGAGCAGACGGTAACATATGATTGTGTTTCTCTGATTTTATAAAATGATCCCGGTAATCGGTGTCAGTTCTTTTATATTGAGTTTCAATGTTATATATTAGAAGATGTCCTTCATGTGTCATATTGATTCCGTCAATGATAAATGGCAATTGACCCGGATAACTTAATTTTCATGATGATTTTCTTCAAATAAGGCAATTTAGTACCATCATTAATAAAGTTTTAGGGTTGTACTTGCTGGAGATTTTTACACAACAGCAAAACGATCGAATGATCAGATTACTTCTATTGTTACACAGAACAATGTATCCTTTTAAGAGCTCTATATTGCTATAATTCCTTTTATTCTAGATAATAATAAGAGTATCCTCTTCAATTAATATGATAGAATAATATTCATCGGTTAAAATAGGATATTCTAAAAATAATTAGTAAGAATACCGCGTAGTAGGATGTTTTTCATAATAATAAAGTTTTTTTTTTGTAATACAATGTTTTTATCAGATGGAAATTCTGTAAAGCGGTGGAGAAAGAAATATTATCAGATCGTTTCTTTTTTTAAAATGTGCTTGTATACATGTCTATATTAGGGTTTAAACAGTCTCTCCTTTCATATATACGGAAGAGAGATTTAGATTGAATACCACTTCCAATCCATTCATTTATATTTTTCTTGGTTAAAACTGTTTATCGTTACTATCCATGAATGAATATACATCTGATTCTATTTATTTACTTGAATATGTTTAATAAAATAAAAATCTCTATTCAAGTCTAACACACTAAATAAAAGCCAATAGAGTTACTGTGCTACCATTTTACATCTGATAAGTTCAGTGCCACATGTAAACCTTTTTCTCACTCCTTGTAACTAACTGTTAAATGTAGGCAAATGGCATTACAAACATATTTCTTTTTTTTTTTTTTTTTTTTTTTTTTTTTTTTCAAAAAAAACCCCCTCCATTAACCCCCCGCCTTCCTCTATGTCTATAGATCTATCCGTATCTATCCGTTCTTAAGGAGAGGAAAAACAATATAAATAGGGCTGTCAACTTCCACTTTTTCAGAGTATTCATCAAATCAAATATAGCAAATTGTCTCTATTCAAAATGTTCTCTTCTCTCGCTGTTGTTACTTTCTTGGCTGCTTCTCTTGTTAACGCTGCTCCTACTGCTCGTGCCACTACAGACTGCAATCCCTCTTATAATGTTGCTGGCTCTACTGAGTGCTTCACCAACTGTAACATTGCAAGTATTACAACTGTTTTATTTATTTATTTGTTTGTATTAATAATTTGTATTTCTATGTAGGCTGCTGGTAACGCTTTTGTCCCTGGATGGACCATGGACTCCACCTCTCCTCTCTTCATTGACTCTCTTGAACTTATGTGTGATAGAAATGGTACCAATTACCGTACCTTCATGACCAATGCCGGTATGTGCATGGCCAGCTGTACTGGTGATGGTAAGATTGAATAGGTTTATTTTTTCTTTTCTATATCTATTTACTAATTGGATGTTATCTGTTTAGATCCTGAATTGTTCAACGCTGAATGGTCTGGTGCCTGTGCTTGGTGGGCCGAGCACAAGGATGATACCTGTTCTGCTTAAATCAAATCAAATCATTTTATGATTTTTTTTTCTTTATTTAAAAAGTTATCTTTTATGCTTATTATTTATATTTTTATTGAAATAAAGAGACAATGAATGATTGAACATTTTATAAAGGTTCAATTGCTGTTTTTATTATAAAATACAGTCTTTTTTTTTATATCTTTGAAGTTTACCTCTCTTTAATGAGTTGATAACTTTAATGCTGTCTACCTCAAGAAATTGAGAACAGATAATGCATCATATAAGAAAAAGTAGAGTTTAAGAAGTGAATGAATAGTAATACAAGTAGCAAGAACAGAATATATAAAAGAATGTTCAAATATGGAGAATAGACCAAGATGGCAGTAGTATTTCATGTTTCATCGGGATATAAGTACGTACGCCAGCAACTGACTACAGGTGAGGCCAGTGATAATAGAATATCAGTTCAAGTGCTCAAGCATACGAGATTAATCCCCTTTATTCATCCTTGAGCTTTTCTCATTAAATATTTTTCTTTTCTCAATAACTTGAAAATGACAATATAATGATAAGTTCGAACTGTGTTCTACAAGATCAATAATGAGTTGACGCATATAAGTGACTTTATTCTCACAAAAAAAGCATGTTTAAATCACCGATTTTCGATTTACTTTTCTTCCCGCAGAAAAAAAATCTTTTTCTTCACAGACCTTTCAAAGATGTTTCCGATACGCTCAGCTATTCACGTATTAAGACGAAGTTTCCATCGTTTACCAAGCTCACAGCAGTTTGTTATTACACCTGAAGTGCAAAAGGCAATTGAACAAAAGGGTCCTGTAGTTGCACTCGAATCAACCATTATAAGTCATGGTAAAACGACGCGAAAAAAAAAAAAAGAAAAGCATTTTTTTCTAAACACAGTATATTTAGGTATGCCTTATCCTCAGAATGTAGAGACTGCCAAAGCAGTTGAATCCATTATACGTGAACAGGGAGCGATACCTGCTACTATTGCAGTTTTGGACGGGAAGGTTCATATTGGTAAAACCACAAAAAGACAAAGAGTAAGTGGAGAACCATCTATTAATTCATTTTCTGTAGGTTTGGATGATGATAGTCTTGACTATCTTGGTAAATATGGGGCCAAGGCACATAAAACATCAAGACGTGATTTACCTGTTGTATTGGCACAGGTAAAGATAGAAGAATATCCCTATTCTTGAACATGATCTTGTTTATAACACAAAGTAGAATAAAGTAGGTGCCACAACGGTTGCAGGTACAATGGTCCTAGCAAGAGCAGCAGGTATTCCTGTATTTGTTACAGGCGGTATTGGAGGAGTTCATCGTGGTGCTGAATCATGTAAAGTAATAGAGTGGATATATACATGATAATGCTGATGGTTTACTAATAATGGGAATCAAGCTTTTGACATTAGTGCCGATCTGACAGAATTGGGAAGAACACCTATTGCTGTTGTTTGTGCAGGTGTAAAGAGTATTTTGGATATACCAAAGACTTTGGAAGTGCTGGAAACACAAGGAGTAACAGTTACTACAATTGGTAAAGATAATAAGTTTCCTGCTTTTTATACACCCGAAAGCGGATATTGTGTAAGTATTGTATGATGGTAGATGAGGTCATGAGTCTTATTATTTTTGGTCTTTATAGAGTCCAAGCTTTGTAGAGAAGCCATCCGAGGCATCCAAGATCATCTGTAATTTATTTATTTTATTTTATTTTTTACTCTATAAACATAATATCGTATTAACTTGAGCTTTTTTTTTTTTTTTAAAAATAAATCTAGTTGCCAATCACCAACTTAACATGGAAAGTGGTATGGTATTTGCTGTTCCTATTCCATCTAGTGAAGCAGCTGATGCAAAAGCCATTCAGCAAGCCATAGATACTGCTATTTCTGAAGCAAGGCAAAATAACATTCTTGGAAAAGAAGAAACACCCTTCTTATTAAAACGTATTGCAGAAATCACTCAAGGCGAATCACTTACTGCCAGTAAAGTATCATTTGTCTTTTATAAAAAGTAAATTTTTACTAACTTTTAATATGCACAAACAAATAGACATTGCCTTGGTAAAGAATAATGCTAGAGTCGGTGGTCAGATTGCAGCTCATTTATCAAAATTAAAACAGTAATAAACCTGCGAAAGATGTCATATTTTACCATCTTTTACATCCATCATAACCAAACAAAACCAAACAAAACCAAGAGTGTCGTATTTTTAAGATTATAAAAAGTATTTTATTGATGTGCAAATAATAATTTATTAAAAAGGCTTTTACAAGGTAGTAGTAAACCTAAAGAGCAAATGAATGATTAGTAAAATAAACTAAAACAAAAAAAAAAAAGTAGATTTATAAAGAAGAGCACTTCAAAGCATATCCACAATAAGAGCAACCATTTGATAATAATCAGTTAGCAAATCAGATGTGTTTTGAGTCATTGATTCTCTCATCTAGTTGTTAAAGACAACGGCTTTTCATCCTCTTAAAATCAATGTAATGAATGTTTTACAAGGTGACAAACACCTTCTCTCACTGTTTCATTACTTTGAATGTGCTTTCCCTCTTTTCTTATTAACTTACCAAAATATAATTTTATAAAGTAAAGAAAAAAATTTTTACAAGACATCTTGTCGCGTACTGCTTTATAGGTTTTTTGAGCAGTCACTTTTATTGAATATCCGATCTGTCATTTTTCTTTCATAAAGACCTGATATACACTTTAATCAAATAAAAGTGACAATAGATGGTTTGGATGTGCCTAGCGTAAGTTATTGATGCTACTTGGCTTGTATTTTAAAATTAAACATATAAACGTGATTTATGCAAATGACCTGATAGATTATTTTAGGTCAATAGATTCATTGGTAAGTTATCAAAGAAAAAATGTATAGATATGAAGCAAGTTGATAGAATATAATAGAACCAATAGCAAATTAAACCAAACAACAACTGTCCCTCACAAGGTGCTTGAGGGAAGAAGTTTTCGATTTCTTAATAAACAATTCCATCCATTTTACTATTCCATCCACAGTTTTGATATGAACCATATTCTTTTCGGCCTTCACTTAATAAATATTGATATCCATTCACTATTTCCGTGTCATATCCTAATACAGCTATAAGCCTTCTTCCATTCATACTTAACTTGTAAAAAAAATACACGCCCAACATATAGAAAACGAAATGCAAAAAAAAAAAAAAAAAAAAGAAAAAAATAGTTCAAAGGGAATCTATCCTTATATGGAAATTCGATTCATCTTGGTTTCGTCAAGCACATATAATCACAACAAAAAGTAGTAGAATAGGATATATACTATGTATGTTTATTATATATAATATTACGATAAGCTTGTAGCTGGTGCATGTACTCGAGTCTGTCTTTCCATTCTCTCATAGGTAGCAATGGTTTGGTTACAATTTGGACACTTGTGACTCACATCCTTTAAACCTGGAATGAGAACAGGTATAAGGCAACCACCAGAGTGACAGCCAAAAAGATACATGATAACCATCGAAGCACCAGTCATTAAACCCATATTGTAGTCCAAGGTGGTTGCAACAAACTGATTACAATGAGGACATTGTACAGTTTCTGAATCTGTTTTCAAAGTGGCAACACTACATAGTTCTATTTGAGGAGGTTGGGTACTATTAGGTGGTTGTACGGCACCATAAGAGGGTGGAGGTGGTTGATAATTTTGTTGTGGGTAGTTTTGTTGTGGATAAGGCTGCTGTTGATAGCTTTGTTGTGGATAAGGTTGCTGTGGATAAGACTGTTGTGGATAGTGCTGCTGGTGCTGAGAGGGGTATTGTGGTAACTGTGAATAAGAGGGGGGTTGGTTTTGGTAGTTTGGGGGAATAGGAAACTGTGGAGGCAGCGGTGGCCTATTTTGATCCTGAGGTGCTTGCGGGTAAATTGAAGGTATATTTGGTGAAGATGGCTCAAAGTGAGGATTAGACATTTACAAGTTGTCAAGTTAATAAAGAAAAGAAGAAACTCAAGACGAGAAATAAAAAAGAACAGTTGCCAAGACTAGTGCCCAGCGTTTGGTAAATCCAAGTCTATCATGTGATTTGCATTATATTGGAGGGTGGTCACGCAGCAACCTAAGTACTTGGTTAAACAGACGATTACAACCATGACCTGGGCTCAGCAGAAGAGTGCTGTAGAGGTAAGGATAGATTTTTAATCTCACATTTACTGCTACAAGGTGATTAACGTTGGATAGCTATGCTTTTCGACTCTTCACTTTCTATCAATTATCAAGGCAAAAGGCCAAGTTGTTTATACTAATTGGGTGGTCTGCAGCAAATTAAACCTTAATTCTCGCGTTTTAACATTTTACTATCCAGCAACAGTTTGAGTGAAATAACCTAAGATGTAAACCAAACTGATGAAAAGAAAGGAAAAATCCACAATGATGAATGCTTCTAGACTTATCTTAAATAGTCTCAACCTTCAGTCAAAATACTGAATATGATGGTATATAATATACCCACTCATATATTTGTATTAATTCATTATACGTTTTTGGATGAATATCATCCTTTGCATCATTAAAATGAAAAGTAATCTTTATATAAACTTAAGTAGTGTGTATATTTATTATTTTGAAATTCCTGATTACAATTTAAGCCATTTTCATACTTACGACACAGATTCAAGTTAATTTACTCTTTTATTTACTATTTGATTGCCATGGTGATAATTAAGATCATTATCAGTAACTTAACTTTCACTTGGTGTATCATAATTAATATCATCATCTGTAGCACCACACTCCATATCATTGTTTATATCACCACCATTGTTACTGATATCAGCATTTGACGCATGTCCGCTAAGAACAGTGCTATTGTTTGGTGAACTTGCCTTCTGAGAATGTATGCCCTGTTGATACTGCTTTTGCTTTAGCATTTCAATTTCTTTTTGTAACATTTTGTTTCTTTTCTTTTTCCTATCCAGAGTAGGCTTCACATTCGATTTGCTTAGCTTCACTTCACTACCTTTAGCCTGCAAAAGACTTGTTAAAGTTTCCATGATTCCATTCACTTCTTGTTCACTATACAAAGACAACATTGCATCTTCCTTTGATTTCAACAACTGCTCCAAGGTCGTAAATGATGATCGTAGTCGCTCCATTTCATCTATGGTATGGTTTCTCTCTTGTTCCATGGTTAGCTTCTCTGGCATTAACGAGTTTAGCCTTTGTGTTTGTTGTGTGTACGAAGAGTGATAGAAGCGCTTTTCATTTTCTAATATGCTGATTTGGTTGTCTCTTGCTTTTATCTGATGCTCGAGATCTGCCCTTTCCCGTTTTAATTCGGAGTTCTCGCTTTCTAATAAACTGATCTTATTGTCTTTTTCTTTTATTTGGATCTCGTAATTGGATTTCCCCTCCTTTAATGACTGGAGCTCTTTTGTTTGAGCTTCAGGTGTACTTTTTTCGTGTTCAAAAAGCGAATTTTGATTCTTTTTCTCAAGAGCTTTATCCTCGTCATCTACAGTCGATCCATCCACTGATTTTACATTGGGTTGTTTATTTTTAGTTACAAATACCATTATATCCTCTAGCGACTCCTTCTCGTCATCCACTAATTTATATGTGTCCTTTAATTGTTGGAGAACTTCGATCTCTTCCTGTGTTTTAAATACATTCTCTTCTAATTTTTTCTTTTCTGCTTCAAGTATAGCCTCTGTTTCCTCTATTAGCTGTTGAAGTGACTTTTCTATTGACTCTATTATTAGTACTGCGAAATAGTAATACAAACTAACTTTACTTTTATCTTCCTTGGAGCGGTGGTAACCTTGCTTTTTAAATCACTTCGTTTTGTCTCATCGTAGGTATAATAATACCATTCCAGTGCCTTGTATTTATCAACTGGTACACCTTGACCATTTTCGAACAAGATGGCGATACATGGGGAAGTATACGTATACTTCTGTTCAGCAGGCTTTAAATACCACTTTAAAGCGCATTGATAGTTTTGTTTAACACCGAGCCCTTGGTTGTATAAGCGACCTATATTCTTCTGTGCTAGTAGGTTATTTCTACTTGCCGCTAAAAGATACCATGCCAGTGCTTTGGAGACCTGTTTCCCTGTGTCATAGGAGCAACTAATCCTGAAGATCGCACTTGCATCATCATCTATGGCACTATTTATTCGAGAACTATCGTCACCAAGTTTATCCTCTAAAAGGTATATTTAACTAAGAAGCTCACTTGAAAGGTGAACAATAATAATAAAAAAAAAAAAATCACTTTCTAAATCAGCAAAAAGATGCACCTTGGTATAGCTCGCTCCAGGTATTTTGGCCATTTTTTCTTAAAAAAAAAAAAAAAAAGGAAGAAAACAAAAAGCAATGTGACTTTGTATATAAATTAATAGATTAAGAAAAGAAGAGGTAAAAGTAGAAAAACCTATTGGTGATGTTAAAATGACGCTATTTTAGTCAGATGATAAAAGGCTTTTCATTGTTTATACTGATATTTGTTGTATTGTGGCTCCTATATTTGTGCCACGAGAAAAAAACACCATCAGCCATATCTAACATCAGTATTTGTTTAGTTATTTTGTTGAGTGTTATTTTTTCTTCTTTCTTTTAGCAAATACAAAACCATACTTTTTTTTAAAAAAAAAAAAAAAAAAATGTCGACAGTACCTGGAACTCATTTTACTAAAGAGCAGCTCAAAGCTGATTTAAAAAGTAATAACTATTTTTTTTTTTCATTACCATCATACTCTCTTTCCAAATGAAATAATACACTTACTCTTAAAAAAAAAGTTGATAATGTAACAGATGGGGGATATTTTGGTAGTAATAGATTGAATCACTATGGATTTGTATATGACATGGAGAGAAAACAGTACGACAAAGCATTGGCATGGTATTTATTAGCAGCAAAGGAAAACAATTTTGCTGCACACAATAATATTGGATCGCTATATCGTGATGGATCAGGCATACCAAAAAATTATCTGTGCGCCATGAAGTGGTATTTAAAGTCTGCCGAACAATTGATTAGCGCAAATACTGCTCAGCATATTGGCAATTTATTTGGAAATGGCCAAGGTGTACCAGTTAATAAATACAAGGCTCTGGAATGGTATCGATACGGAGAGAACAAAGTCTATGGAGATACATGGAGAAATCAAGGTTACCACTTCTCTATAGCAGACAAAAGTAAGTCTATTTGTATTATTGTTTCTCTGTATTAATAAAAATTGATAGTAAAACCATTGGATGAACTCATAAATGAAACAAAAGCTATACTTGATGCAGAGAAAAAAATATTGGAAAAGAAAAGATACAAAACACAAAAAGAAACTGAAACACTTCGACAATTAGATATTACATATAAATTAACGGATGGTAGAAGAGATGCATGGAGTGATATACCAATATTATTATTATCTGATGATGAAAGGCACAATAAAGATGAATTGCTCGAGTTAAAAAAACAAATCCAACATTTGGAAGAGGAAATGACCGATTTCAAACTTCGAATAAAGAGAAGGGACAGTAAAATCACTTCCTTGAAAAATGATGTACAATCATTACAACGCGAAAATTCTACCGCTCAGCATCAATTAAAAACAAGTGACAGCGAAATAACCTCATTAAAAAGCGAAAATAATGAGTTAATGCTGAAGATTCACAATCTCGAATATCAAGTTCAAGACAAAGACAGCAGAAACCTATCATTCCAGACCGAGAACCAGTCATTAAAACAGGAAAAGGCTATATTCGGATTTCAAATGAACGAAAAGAACAATAAAATCAACTTGTTGGAAATCGAAAACCGTAAATATCGCACAGCGTCTATCAAACAGGGACAAAAATTAGACGTGCTTCTTGACGAGAAAACAACCTTGGAGCAAACTAATGAGTTTGCCGATATTGAAATAGCGCGGCTAAAATCATCCAATACGACGCTGAAGCAGTCGTTGAAATCAATGGAAGATACCATTGTGTCCTTGAATCGTGAAAACCAGACACTATCTGCAGCGAATCAAGCAAACCAACGAGGAACGAATGAAATGATGGAAACTTTAAAAACTCTATTGCAGACCAAAACCAACCAAGTTGAATTGCCAAATCAAAGAATGGAACGTTCAACTGAACAAAGGAGAAAAAATGGTACAATTGATAAAAGAATGAATACGTTATTAAATCAAGAAGATACTCGGCGGCAATCAACCATACAAAACACAAGTCCTTTATTAAATGACAGTTTCGACCCAAAAAATATTGGATTAAATCATCTTGATGATCCTGATGATGCACGCAATGATATAAATTATGACACTGAGTGTGATGACTCTGAAGAGTGTGATGACGATATCACTAAGTACGATACACCGAGTGAAGATGGACACAACTAAAAAAATAAAAATAAAATAAAAAGTTTAAAGAGTTTGAAAATAGTGAAAAAAGGATCATATATCTACTTGAATGTAATATCATAACTTTGTAATTACCAGCTAAAAGTTTTCCTCATGCTTTATTTAAGGTTTTAATAAATATAGTATAATAACTGACACACATAGAAAAGTGACAGAGAACTAATAATCATACAATTTCCAAATACTAAAGATATGAATATTGAGAAATTAGGATGCTTATTACTGCTATCAGTGGTGATGTTACTTTCCTTCAAAAAAATCCAATGTGCGCTAGGTTATGCATTAAAATGTCTACTGACACCGTTTTCCTTGTTGGTATAATTGACTTTGCTTTTCGGGTTTCAATATTTTGTGGGAAAAGCTGGGTTTTTGGCCCTGTTCAAAAACTGTATTTTTGAGAAGAAATCCACTTTCCAAATATATACAAATCGACTTTTCAATTGGGAATGTTTGTTCGACTATTTTTTGGCGCCCAATGTTGTTACTATTGCCTTTTCTCCTAAATTATGGTATTACTATTGTCTACGCAGAGCTTGGTACTGAACACTTAAGGTAACAAAATAATATCTAAGATAATGCAGTTCATGTGGGAAAAAATAAAAAAAATAGATATTGATAGAATGTACTCCAGGGACATTCGATGAAGATATCTCTATCTTCATGACAAATAAGGTTCCTTTATTTAAAACATATCATGATACTACATCTAATAACCACTCCTAATGATGGTTCCACTCATTTGTACATAGAGGTCCTGAATTTTACAAATGTTAAAATATAGAAATCTATATCAACTTCGTATTGTTTGAACCCCCCCCTCTCTCTCTCTCTCTCTATTTATCCGTACACCAATTGCTTGACTGGAATCTTCATTTAAAGTTGATTCATTGAGTATCTGGATAATACTTTTGATATAAAGAAAGCTTTAATATCGATTGGCTAACTAGAACCAGAAAAATGTTGGGTGTGGTTTTTTTTTTTATTTAGTTGATGTTACAGTCAATCATTTCAACTCACTATTCAAAATTAATTCTTTAAGATTGTTAGTGGTTGATCTGTTCTTGGTATAATCTTGGTATACCATTCTAGATCCACTCTTCGTTATCACCACGTTCTGGGTATTTATGTTAAATAAGTATAATCTTGCTTTCTCTAAATCAATAAATGAGAATTTAATATGTTGAAGAAAGTCTCTCTGCTTTAAAAAAGTAATTGTGCTGCTCTTGGCTAACTCGTTTTATTATTTTCATTCGATATGTCAAAGTCATATTCCTTTATTTGTAATTTTTCTTTTTCTTCTTCTTAACAAGGCTCCTCTTTGTAGTCTGTATGGTTTTTGTATCATTTGAATTTCGTTCATCATCGTCATTGGGCGCCTTTTTTTTTTTGGCTTACCAACCTTCCTATTTTCCCCCTTTTTTTTTCCTTTTTCAGCACTTGTCATTTTTGGTGTCCCTTGTTCCCATTAATAAGAATGCAAATTGGTAAAGTGATTTGCATTGAAATACACAATGAAGGGCTATGATTGGTTTTAAAGAACGGTGGATAAAGACATCCGCACATTCGAAAGTCTATTATGACATTAAAAAAGAAGATGGAATATGTAAAGTTTCCAAGTACCTTTTTTATTTTTTTAAAAAAAAGAAAAAAAGAAAAAAATAAAAAAATAAAATAAATAAAATAAAAGATCAACTCCAAGTTTTGAATACAAGGTAATTCTAAGATTACAAACAGTAATTACCTTCATTATGATTAATAAAACATTTATTAAAACACGATACTTGTACTGTTTCAACATTAAGAATTAGATATACAAAAAAAGGTACAACATATGCGTATATTTAACAAATTGAATAGATCTGTAGTTTTGTGATCTGATCTAAGGATCAAATTATCGGCCATTCAAATGTATACAAATCGGATCAATAAATTATTATGCTTCTTAGCTTTTTTTTTTTTTTAATATATATATATATTGACCATTTACGACCATTCAAAGTCATTCATTAACAAAATATATTCAACTTAAAAAAATCTATCTTGTACTTAACTATCTGAGCCGGTTCTCGCTATTAAAACAATATATAAACATCTATCATTATGAAATTGAATCTTATCTTTGCTGTCATCACTGTTGCTGCCTCTCTTGTCTCTTCTGCACCCCTTTCTGAAAAACGCGCACTCAGTTGTCATTCTGGTGCCAAATTTACTCAATATTGGATCCCTAAAGAGGGCGATCAGGACATGGCCAATAACGGTAAAAGTGTTACCTTAAGTGGAAGTAAAACAGAGCCACTGATAACCTCTAGTGGCGCCACCATTGCCCTCGTCTCCAAGACAACATATAAAAAATTTGAAATGGAAGGTACAGGCCTTCTATCATCAGGTGTGATGGTGAACCTCGGATCAAACAAGAACGTCTTTATCAAGGTGGATCGATCCTCCAGTCCCTATGGACTTGGCTCTGAATCGCATATCAGCTTGGAACCCTGGGTGAGCGTTGCATCTAATGTTTAGCTCTCGGAACAGTCCTTTATATTGAAGAACTCGATGGTTTATCTCTCCCTAATGGCAGAACACATAATGGATGTGTCCGTGTTGATGATGCTGGATGGGGTCTCGATCGCTGTCAGATTGATTTCTTTGTGCTCCAGTTTTCTGCTTACCGAGAACTTTCTTCTTCCCTTCCTTCCACTGTCACTGCTACTGAAAAGAGCTGTAACATACAGAATTATGTTACAGGTGCTGTAAAAAGATGGGTTGTTCTTTAAAAAAAAGAGCGAGAGATTACATTATTTATTTTATGCTGGTCATAATCTTGTACATGTATATATTTGAACGTAGTTTTATTTAGTCATCTTCCTCTTTATAGTTGAACTGTACTTTTTGTATTTATTAGATTGTATTTAAAATAAAATAAAAAATATTTAATATAAAAAAATATTCTTCTTCATTCATTAACTATCTGTATTGGCCCACTTCCATGGTATGTAATATGAAGACACATCCAGGAGTTTGAATATCCTATTCATTGTAGAAAAGAATATATTACAAACCATCAATGTAGAATTAAATGGAAAATCTGGGTTATGACAAATTAGCGAACGCTACCAGAGCTGAATGGGAAAAAACGGCAAATACAGATCGAAAAAAAAACATGGTTATTAACAATATCAAACACTTAATTATTGATATTTTACTAATAAAGAATACATAAAGGATGATGCAAAATAAAAGCTAGAGTAACCCTTACTAACAATACTCCCACTACACTTTTATAGGACCATTATATATATATTCTCATTTTATGGACAACTTTATGTTAAAAACGGTACTGCAGCGTACAAACATAACATGAACTTGTACTCTTTTTTTTTTTAAAAAAAAAAACAAAAAAAAAACAAAGGGAGCATACTGTTTTTTTCAAGAATTTGAGAAAAAATTACTAATATTAATGAGAAAATATATATGTCAAGAGATAGAATACAAACATTTTTTAGACATCATACAATTATTTTATATATGAGAGTGCTTGAAGTTTAAAATATCAAAACGATAAGCAGAAATATAGAGGCATCTATCATTTTATCTTCTTTAGCACATTATAATGGTGGCTTGACGAGGCCGGGTATGTATATGTTGTCATATACTTCATAGTTGGTTTAATTATCCTAATTTTCATTTAGATTTTTTTCACACTTTACCCCAAATCGTTAATAATTTACAAGTGGGCTTCTACCTGCGGTTACTATTTTTTTTTTTTTTTTTTTTAAAGAAAAAATTTTGCATTTTGTCATGGCCAGTTATCGCTGCGCTTTAACCATACGGTGCACTTAACACTGGTAAGTATAAGTTATTTTTCTTTGTTCAAGCTCAGTGCACTAATTAGTACCTTTGATTGCTGTCATTTGATTTTTTTTTTTCTGTGTAAGCAATAATATATATATACTAGGATACTTAATCCGTTACTAATGTCATTGACACTATTTGTCTTTTCTACATTAGTTGTACTGTTTTCTCAAAATAATTTTCTCAATAATTTGTAATTTTTTAATTAATTGAAATAAACAGTAGGAGGATCACACATTTATCAGAGCATGACTCCTATTCATTTGACTTTAAAACAGATCAAGTTGGATCGAGTCCAGATATCCATCTCAAAATAGCAAATACACTCTGGACAGGAGAGAAAAGAGAAGTAGTATTTATCGCGCACCATGTTCTCTCCTTATCTTTATTGTTCTTGTGATCCTTAAAGAAACAACCGATCGATAAGACATGTTCCCTAGAAAAAAAAACCCCCCTTGACTTATCAAAAGGTACCAACGTCAAGTCCATCATGTACTCAAGTACCAAATTTGGACATTTCCGAGTCAATCCACATTTTGTGAAAAAAAAACAAACAACCCATCTCTCTTTTCAGGCGTTTTTTATTTTATTTAAAGGTCCACAAACACCAAAAAAGGTAAACCGTGACTCTTAGCAAACATTGGTCATGACGTAATGATCTTTTATTTTTTATGCTTTTTTCTTTTCTCTCTCTTTTTCTCTTGTTCTTTTTTCCCTTCATATACACATCAAAAAATCAAAAAAAAAAAAAATCAATCCAAAAAAAAAAAAAAAATGAGTCTAGATAAATCATTTTCTTCCTTGTCGATAAATGACAATGAAAACCAAAGCACCACAACACCCTCAGCACGAGTCATGCCACCTCGACTACCACCACAACAACGTACACCAGGACGCTCCGTGCTTCCGCCAATGAGCCGAGGACCTGGTGCTCTTCCACCTATGGCAGGCAGAACGCCTCCTCCTCATTTAAGGGGAAGACCGGGTAGTGGAAGAATGGGTAAACCTGCACTCAACCTGTCGCAACTTGGTCTGTCAACGAAACAGGAACAGACCCCTTTTGCTAATTTTTCAAAATACGTGTAAAGTTTTTTTTTTTTTTTGTATCTATACATAGAACAACAACAAAGTCGACTTATATTTCATATTTATATAGCGACCCTTCTGGTAAACTCAACTTTTCCGGAAAGGCAATTATTCATGCAGATGGTGTTGATTTCAGTAATGGAAATAGTTTTAATATTAAAATGGATGATCTTATCTTGCAAGAAGAGCTTGGAAAGGGTCAATATGGTACCGTTCAAAAGGTATTGTCTGTTTTTTTTTTTTTGCTTTTGATTTTCAAATAATAATCTTTTGCATATATTATTATTAGGTTAAACATAGAGTTACCAATGTCACCATGGCAATGAAGGTGAGAGGAACAACACTAATAGTATTATATTAAATTAAAATAAAAAACATAGGAAATTCGGTTAGAATTAGATGAAACCAAATTACATCAGATCTTGATGGAATTGGACATTTTACACAAAAGCTCGGGTGAATACATTGTAGAATTCTATGGAGCCTTTTTCATTGAATCATGTGTATATTACTGTATGGAATACATGGATGCTGGATCGCTTGATAAACTGTATGGTAAAGGCGTACCTGAGGACGTCTTGGCAAAGATTACCATTTCGGTAAATACAAGATATTGTTTTATATGTGTGCAGAACGAAATTTTAATTTCATTTTTAGATGGTGAAAGGTTTAAAGTTCCTTAAAGATGAATTATCCATTATTCATAGAGGTAAGAATGGAAAGAATGGAAAGAAACAATCTAAAACATTTCTATTTAGATGTCAAACCCACTAATGTTCTAGCCAACTTGAATGGACAGGTCAAGTTGTGTGACTTTGGTGTGTCTGGCCAATTAGAGAAATCATTAGCAAAGACAAACATTGGTTGTCAAAGTTACATGGCAGTAAGTTTATATAAATGTATTTATGCATATATTCATTTCTTTTTTATATAGCCAGAACGTATCAGGGCAGCCAATACATACTCTGTTTCATCAGATGTTTGGTCATTAGGTATTTCACTTGTCGAGATTGCTGTCGGTCATTATCCATATAAATATGACAATATGTTTGCCCAACTCAAGGCAATCATTGATGATGAACCACCCGCATTGCCTGATAGCTTCTCTGTAGAGGCAAGGGATTTTGTAACGGCGTGGTGAGAACAATGAAGAAGAAATAGCGATATTATTAGCGTATTAAGCCTTTTTTTTCTTTAGCCTCCAAAAAGATCAAGAAAAGAGACCAAGCTACGCAGAATTACTGGAGCATCCATTCATTAAGAAATACGAAAATGTAGATGTTGATATGGCAAAATGGGCTAAAGAGGCTGCAGCAGAGATCAAGAAATAATAGTTTTTATTTTATTAAAAAAGTCTGTGCCAAAAACATATTATATTTGCTTGTCCGAAAGGTCACGCGGTTTGCACTTTTTTTTTTTTTTTTTTTTGGTTGGGATAAAAACAAGTTTTCTCTTGTCTCTCTTCTTTTTTCTTTTTCATTTTTTATATTATTCTTCAAACAATAAAATACGAAAAAAAAAAATGGCCAGTCCCGAGTTCAGTAGTCCTTTAAGAAAATACAAGTTGGTCTTCCTTGGTGAACAAAGTGGTAAAGACATCGATTACTTATAATACACTCTTGATCGAAATCTAATAATAATAATAGTCGGAAAGACTTCACTTATTACACGCTTTATGTATGATACCTTTGATAACACTTACCAGGTAAAAAATATCCTCATTTTGTCACTATTATTGGCATCTTTTGCTAATAAAAACACAAACACTTAGGCTACTATTGGTATTGACTTTTTATCAAAAACAATGTATCTCGAAGATAAAACTGTTCGTTTACAACTCTGGGATACTGCTGGTCAAGTAAGTTCTTCTATAAATATATTTATATACTTTTTTTTTAAATTCTCAACTTGTATATTATTTTAGGAACGTTTCAGAAGTTTGATTCCTAGTTACATCCGTGATTCTTCTGTTGCTGTAATTGTATACGATATCTCAAGTAAGTTTCTTTTGTATGTTGAGGAAAAACAAATAACTCCAACATTCATAATAAAATAGACCGTCAATCATTTACAAATACATCCAAATGGATCGATGATGTAAGAGCAGAGAGAGGAGAAGATGTTATCATTGTTCTTGTTGGCAATAAATCTGATTTAAGCGAGAAGAGGTAATAACATAAAGAATAATGATGTTAAAAACATGTTCTAATATTACATCTTTATAGAGAAGTAACAGTGGAAGAGGCAGAAAAGAGATCAAAGGAGTTAAATGTCATGTTTATTGAGACAAGCGCAAAGGCTGGCCATAATGTAATGAGAATATCTCTTTTTTTAAATAAAAAAAAAAAAAAAGAAAAACTAAAAAAGTACTTTTTTTTTTAGGTAAAAACCTTATTCAGAAAGATTGCACAAGCTTTACCTGGAATGGAGAGTAACAACCCCGCCGAACAAAAGGATGCTAGTAAGTGTTATATGAAAAGAGATAGAGTTTTTTTTAAATAAAAAAAAATGTCGTCTTATTATTTGTAGTGCAAAAAATCAACTTGAATTCCACAGAAACAGAAGCCAGCAACTGTGCATGCTAAACATCATCTTATTATTACTACTACTATTAATTATTGTTGTCACCTTTTATGTAATACTGTAGAGAAGAGATAAAGGGGAAAAAAAAAAGATAGAAAAGCTAGCTTATAGACCTCTTTTTTTTTTATATTTCTCTTTATTATTATTATTATTATTATTATTATTCACCATCTCTTGAAATAAAAAAAAGAAAGTAGGTTTTCATTATGTATTGTAGTGATGATTTATGCAAGGAGATATTCCTTATGCAATGCTCAACTGATTGACTAGAAAGTAGTGGTATAAATGAGTAGTAAAAATAGTTTCTTCTCATGAATAGAGAGAGATACATATATATATCCATTCACTCTATTGAGAAAAAAAAAAGAGATGGCATTTTGTAATGATGATAAAAGTGTCATTAATAATTGTTGTACCAAAGTGTATACAAACAACTCTTTGTTACAAACAGAAATTAGAGTCAAAAGTCAAAAAGTCGGAGTTTCATAGATTAATATATAAACAAAGAGAGAAACGGTTTTGATTCATATGGCTTTTGAAGAAAAGTGTTTATTTTATCAAGAATGAGAGAGGGTAAGCAACTTTTATATATAAAAAAAATATAGAATGGTTTTCTATTTCATTACTTTTCTATTTTTTTAGCTAATAGACCTTGGCGATATGTAACACGTACATGTTGGATGGTGTGCATTTAACTCGTATATCCAGCAAAAAAAAAAAAACTTACTTTTTAGATTGCTTATTCTTATTGGTTTACAAGAATACTATTCCGCTTCCGAAAGGGAAAGAAGAAAAATACGTTTTCTTAATTTATATATGTTTTGTTTATTTATATCTTTACTATTATTAATAATAATATATCGCGTATGCGTATATAAAACAGGCTTATTATTGTTTATATAATAAAAGAAAGAGAGCGAGAGAAAAGAGAGGACCGGGTTCCGTAAAAACTTTGTAACCAGCCCACAAGCGTTCCGAAAGAATCCATTGTTCCACGAGACACACACAGGGTTGTGATCTATTGTAAATTATAAATCTCGCATCTCCCCTTTTTTTTTATTATTAAAAAAAGAGCATTTATTTTATTATTTGTAGTACATTTTTAATATTAGCTTATACTTTTTAATATCATACGAAAAAAAAAAAATAGATAAATAAGCAAAAGAAAGATACTGTTTTTCCTTTCAGTTTGAATCCAGCAAACTTAAAGTAGATGAGAGGGAGTACAAGCCTTTGCTACTTCATGTTTCCTGAGAGTCACTTGATGTTGTATCTGTTGTTCAATCAAATAAAATAAAATCACAGGGGATGTTAAGCCTCAAAAAAGAAAAAGTAAAAAGATATTTACTTTCCATAATAACATAATGGATAGCCACTCTCGCTCTAAAAAAGCACAAAATAATAAATAGTAGATCTCTTTGATATTTAGTATAGCTTCAAGACACTTATTCTGCATAATTGTTTTCAAACTAAAAAAAAAAAAAAAAGGGACTCGATGTAATAGTCACCTCCTGGATTTCTGAATGTATTCTCTCTTGTATTTGTAGATCAACTTCTTTATTATACATAAAATAAAAAAATAAAAAAGATCTGCGATTCTCACTCTCTTCTTTCTTTCTGTATTTATTTATTGCAAGTTAGCCATCATGAATCACTCTGGTTCTACACCGACGCCACCACCCAAAGATGATCCATTTAAAGGAGAAAAAACACAGGTTGAAAATACAGGTAAATAGGAAAAAAAAAAGGGCTTACAGCCGTATGCTAAGCAAAAAATGAATAACAAAAAAAAAAAGATATCGGGGAAGAAAACAACGATCCAACAGTGGACGGTCAACGCCGTCGTCGTCCCTTAAAGCACTATCTCTGTTGTATCTGCTGTCCCTGTCTGCCCATGTGGGCACGTTATGGCTGCTGCACCCTCTTCCTTCTCTTCATCATCTTTCTCATCATTGTAGGTATTTTAGCGGCCCTTTTCAAGGTACCACAGGTCGATTTCAATGGACCCACAGACCACCCAGATGGCCTAAAACAATTTGAAGCGAGCAACACGAGTTTGGCGTTTAGTGTTAATTTTGGTCTTAAAATTGGTGTTGTGAATCCCAATATTGAATCCATCACATTTGAGTCTATTAGAGCCATTGTAAGTAAAGTAAAATAAGAATGGTATTCAAGGAAACTGACTAAACCCCATTTTATATATATATAGGCTTATTATCCCACTTCACCCACTCAATCGGTAGGAGGTGGTGTGATAAACAACGTCCATATCAATTCAAACGCTATCACCAATTTCACATTCCCATTCTCCATAGAGTACGATCCTGCCAAGGACACTGGTTATCGCATGCTATCCGATATCGCAAGCAAGTGTGGTTTGCTTGGTCATTCTACAAAGGAGGATTTGTATGTTGAATATGACTTGATACCAACCATAAGGGTGGCAGGGATTGCCATTGCACCAAAGATACATGAATCTTCGCACTTCCCATGTCCCATCAGTGTAAAGTATTCTTTTATAGGAAAAATAAATAAATACACACACACATGAGAACTAAAAAAAAAAAAACTTTTATTACAGGAGGGTCAATTAACTGCAGGGTTAAAATCACAACTTGTAAGGACAAAAAGTAGTACGAAAAGTGGCACAAAAAAGAAAGATAAAAATGAAAATGAACCCGATGAAAATGAACCCGATGAAAATGAAAAAGATGAAAGTTGAACACTTTTTTTTTTAAAAATACCAAAAATGTAAATAAAATAGACAGAAAACACTGTTGTCTATGTAATAACTCTAATTCTTAATTGTAAAATCATGGAATCTCAGGAAAAGATGAACATAGTAAGTTGCTAAAAATTAAAAAAAAATTCTATATTCTGTTTTATGTATTCTACCTGTTCATTTTAACAAAGAAAAACGATATTATGTACTTTCTGAATCATGCAGCAACAGGAATATTTCCCTACCTCGATTTTGCTCCTTCTTCCTTTAAATAATGACAGTTTGGATAGTCAATATCGTTTATATTTGATTAAATAGGACGTATTCCTCTACCATTTCTTGATCCAATAACAATATAAAACATGTTGTGCTTTACAATAAGACTGCATACACAGCCTGCGGTAGTTACTTAAGATAAGCTTGCACAAACCTCAAGCTATACAGATATTAGATTCTTTCTTTACTGGTTTATAAAAATAGAGCTATAAAGTGACATTATCATGACATCTTTACTAATATAGAACAAGAGTCGAATATCCTGTGATTCTTTACTCAATAAAGTCTTCTAAAAATAGTAATAAAGTCACAGCATATCACACATTATATAAAACAGTGTTTTACTTTTTTTTTTTTTTTTTTTTTTTTACAAGATTGCATAAAATAAAAAATAAGAAATAGAAAATGAGTCTTAACTGCGTCATGTTGACACAAGATGGTAGATCTTCTGTGCCTCTACCTCAAGAAAAGATGTTTTTCAGTCAAGATAATGTCAAATTAGTATTGGATTGCAATGAAGGGTAATGAAATTAGCTCTCTTTCTCCGGGTTTGTAGTTACTAATTAATATAATAAAATAGAAGAGGAGATTATCCTGGTAATTCAAGGCAAGTAGTAAACATAGACTAAAAGGAAGAAGTGCTTATAAACTAACTCTATTTAAATAGTGGTTATTGGGAAGTGGATAAAGGCACTATTATACTATCAAACCAAAGAGTAAATGCAATAGAATATACCTCTAAAATGGTTTTATTTATCACCTTTTTTGAAATGTAGATTATTTATATCGCAACTCGCCCAAATGAAAGATTTCAAACACTGAATGTTCCCATTTTGAATTTCAAAAATTGGAAGCTTGAACAGCCTTGGTTTGGTGCTAATTTTATCATTGGAATGGTGATGCCAGTAAGCCTAGTTTGATTTTATTCGAAATATAGGATATATTAAATACAAATATAGGTCTTCAATGGTGGTTTACCAAAGGCTGCTCAGCTCAAGGTTACTTTTTCGGAAGGTGGTGCAATTGAGTTTACAAATATTTTACGTAGTCTTCTTGAACGTATTGGAGGTAAGGAAAACGAATTATGTATGGAATGTGTGCATTGTTTGTTGACCCTCTCTCTTTTCTTTTCTTTTTTTTTCCTAACCCTATTTAGAAGTAAATGAAATACCAAAGGAATATGAAGCTTTACCTGCTTATGAGGGTAGTAGCTCATCTAGTTATCCTCCTCCAACTAACACTGCTTATCCACCACCACCTCCAACTAACACTGCTTATCCTCCTCCTCCTCCTCCTCCACCAACTAACACTACTTATCCTCCTCCTCCTCCAACTAACACTACTTATCCTCCTCCTCCTCCTCCTCCACCAACTAACACTGCTTACCCTCCTCCTCCACCACCAACTAACACTGCTTATCCTCCTCCTCCTCCTCCACCCAATACTACTTATCCACCTCCTCCATCCAATGGTGCTTATCCTCCACCCAATAACGATTTACCTCCCAATTATGTACCATAAGAAAATAAATATCGAGTTTTCCTTTATATAAAGAAATGGGATTGTTGTAGTATTAGAGTTTTTATGATGGTTTCTAGAATTCCATATTTCACTACTGTCATTTTTTTTTAGTTTAGACCTGATGTGTTTATGTATATTTTGTATTATAAAAACAATAAAAATGTGTGTAAAGTCAGCCCAAAAAACATGCACTCTTGTTTTCCATATTGGATATTCGATTTCAGCAACTGGTATTCAATCTGGTGGTCCATGCCCTCTCTCTTTATATATATCTTTGATCCATTTTTATTTAAATCATCTAATTTGTATATATTTGGATTTTTTTTTTTTTTTTTTAAATCACATAACTTAAGGTTTTGCTAAATAATCCAAAGCCATAGTTTATTAATTTATGTGACATATAAAGTTTTACTTTTGAAGGTTTTAAGTTTAGAAAATTAGCTCGATTCATCTTAGCTTACATATTCCTCGATTTTAGGATTTACGAGAAAAAACGGGGTTTTTTGTACTCAAAAAAAAAATAGTTTCAAAAGGAAGATTGACAGTTATTTTCCCTCGGAAAGATGTATTTAGTGACAGTTATCATTTTGAAAAAGCGGGACCAGTTATAAATTAAAGTCTACCCGCCTAATAGATAGATTGTAGTATTTTTCGAATTAGAGTTTTGTGATGAATACACTTAATTAAGCTTGGTCACACGATTGAATATATAATTATACGGTCTATTATCATTTTATATATAAAAATAAAATAAGCCAAGCTTTGTTGCTTTATAATAGAGATTACAATGTTCTCATGATGAATTGGTATAAACTTGTAAAGAAAAAAAAGCATAGGTTTGTCAACCATTGTCCCTTGTTAATATATTATTCTTCATGGGCTTTTATAAAATTCAATGAACGGAATTTTGTCCTACAAATCAAATTGGATAAACATTCTGTCAGAGGGAGGGTGCTCTCTTATTTTCATTTCGTATGGTTTTTTCTTTATATTTTTAGTTTTGGTGTACAAACTAATAAACCATTTGTTGCTGTCAAAAAAACACACACCAATCGGCTGCTCTTAAATGACGTATACTGATCATCCCAGACTAAAAATAGTGGGTGTGTGTAGTCATCTTAAAAAGGAGGAGGAGGATCGCATTTTTTAAATCGCCACTTTTATTTTTGTTCTTAAAAACTAACTTGATTTAGTAAATGTGGGGAAGACAAGATGAATGCTGGTGTTATGTAAGCATATTGCTTG